>JAQFXP010004634.1:0-10375 GCA_034693685.1 Belba bartosi
AGTGTTTTTAAAAGAAAAGTGTTCTCATAGAGTAATTAAGAATTGGCTGAAGAAGGTGAAAATTAATATGTTATTAAATACGATATCCAGGATTAGGAATAATTGTGAAAATAATCAAAATTTTGTGAATAAACCCGAAAATATAAGTAAAAAGTGTAGTCTTTCAAAATCACAAATTTTGAAAATCAAACATATGACTGAAAACCCGAAGCCAATGACACAGCAATCAATGGCCAACTGGGTTAAAACATCGATTATTTATTTTGGGGGTATTTCAAATACAAATTTCGAAAGTCAAAATTTAAGACAATCAATGGCTTAAAAAGTGGTTTTTAGTGAAGTCATAAAAGTACCGCAAAATATCATTAATAAAGCGATAAAATAATTGACTAAAAGATGTAAGTTTTTCTACTATAATAAGAGTCTTCATAACTAAAATCAAAAATAAAATATATTTATTAATAAAATTTTTATTTTATTTCAAAAGTGATCGATTTATTGTTTGTAGACCTGTATATACCTAAATATACAAAAATAAAGCTAAAATATATGGTAAAATACATAAGATTTAATATACTTTATAATAAATTACAAAAAATTAATCTAAAATAGCTAATTGCTAATTAAAAATTGTAGGCGGGTAATTATTCGGGTAATATATTCAAGTAATTTAGGTAAATTGGGTATATTGTAATATTTATTGTAATTTTTATTGAAACTTTAATTTGAAACTTTGACAATTATTTATTAACTACTGGTGCCCATACCAATACTAATACCAATATTAATAGTATTATTATAGTGCATATTTATTATTAATACCCGGGTGTTCAATTTGTCCTCTAGTACACCTAACACCTACATGGTTATTCTAGTAGCAACATTTGCCTTGGTAAAGACAAGGGAGGATACGTGGGCAATACTAGTAATTTTGGGAATTTTTCCAAAAAACCATCTGAATGACCCTGGACCCATAATAAAACATTAACTACCTGTAAACAAAGCTACCTGTGCGCAAAATACCAAATTTTTACATTAAAAAAAATTTAACTGACCAATCCGGGTGACTGATTTTTATACCTTTCTTGGGCGCACCGTCTAACAGTGCGTAAATTTATATTTTACTATTGTCTGGCAATAATGTGCGCCAGGCAACAATGGTTGTCCGTACTGGTATAAATACTATTTATATATTTTTATTTTCTTAAAGTTTACCCTTGCTAAGTTTATATAATTAAATCATATTAATAATAAAACTAAAATACAAAATTATTTAGATTATCTTGTTTATATTAAATTGATTTCTATATAATCAGCAATTTAGCAATAATTTAAGTAATTTTAATTTTATATTTCAGAATTTAAAATACTATGAATATTAAAATTATTATTTAATATTTAATTGGAGCCAGATTACCATTATTACCGCAAAATTGCCATAATGCTTTGCAACACATACTTTCTAAGATTTGTGGTCGCAAATTTTAGAAGTAAATTTGTGAATGCTTTTTACATTTTTGTAAAATATATTTTCATTTTTAAAAATGTCTAAAATGACACAATTGGTCAGTTTTAAAAACCACATATTTGTTATTGTAAGTACAACTTACGCAATTAGGTTTGCATCAGATTTTGCAAGTTTGCAATTATTTATAATTTCTAAATGAAGTCAATACAAAATTTCATTATTTGTATAAAATGTTGAAAAAAATAATTTTACTAAATTTTAATAAAATTCTATTAAATATAATTTGAATATATTTTTTTTAACTTTTTGCAATGTTAATAAGCAGAAATCTAAGCATCTCTAACCTAGCAGACTAAAATTTGCAAATTTATATTTGTATTTATATCTGACGTTCTTAATAGCTTGAAATTTATTATTTTCCATTTATGATTTTTCTCCATTAGTAAAGTTTTTAAATAAAATAATATTTTAGTTAATATTGGATTAATTTTTATAAATTAATATATTTAAATTGATTGGTATAAAAGTTTTAAAATTTTAAATTAGCAATTTAAAAAATAAAAAATAATATTGTCAAATTATAGCTAACAAAGCAATAATTGAGTTAACAAAAAATTATTATTTATAAAATAAAATTAGAATAAAATAAAATAATTAAAAATATCAAAAAAATTATTATTCAATTTTATTTTGAAATTCATGTTATTTAAATTGTTTACACAATTATAATTTTAAAAATTATTTAACAGTAACGCGACAATCTTTAAAATTATTTTTATTTTCAAAAGTAAATCCATTAGTGCATAGATTTGCAATTATTATATTCCACTCATAATGTTTATAAGCCCAATATGATCGACAATCATTACAATCCAAATTATAAGCAATTTCAAATGTATTTTGTGGATCAGCTTTTAAAAAACGAACAAATATATTTTCATCGACATATTTACATTGATTATTATCCGGATAAGAAATAAGTAAGCCAGTTGGTCGATTAAATTTTGTAAAACTAAATCGATCAAAATTTGACGTGTTAATACATTCGTTTGTATAAATCCTAAACCCTAAACCATTGTCTGACATTTGATTAATAACAAATGCATCTTTTGACACATAAACATGCTTGTTTAAATTTAAATATAGAGCTCCTAATTTACTCAAATATGAAAATATGTTATCACCAATTTTGACAATATTATCCAAAATCCTAACAAAATTAATTTGATTGTCGTAACCATTAATAGGTTTGATAGCATTCGATAGAATTTCAGACATATTGTTATATTGTAAATCAATTTCTTGTAATTGAACAAACTTGTTTAAAATATCAAATATAACGGTGGCATTGCTAATTTCAATATTAGTGTACATTTCAAACTTCTCGGTAATTTGATCCGTACCATTGAACGCATTTATGTCAATTGATTTCAATTTATTATCACTAATGTAAATATTATCAAACGTAATGTCAACAAAAGTATTTGCAGCAATTTCGGTATTTTCGGTAGATTTTAAAATAAAAATATTAAAATGTTTTTGTGTTTCGGTTAGATTATTGCTAAGATTATGGAATAATGTTAATAAATCAACAGATTTTGTAGTTTCGCTTTTCTCTAAATCGCAATCAATTGTTGTAATGTTGTTATGATTAGTACAAACGCACGGATCGACTAAACGTGGATTAGGACAGACACAGCATATGAGCGATGTTTGCAATACAACCAATATTAATGAAATTAATATTAATTCTAAAATTGAATATCAAATAATTAATATAACATATATTAACCATAGATTAACATTTAATTTTAAAAAATTAAAATTATTAAATTAATTTCTTTAATAAATAAATTTTATAAATTTTTATTTTCATATTATACCTAGTCGGAACTAAAATGAGAGTAAATTTAAACGTAATTTATGTTTAATTATAGATAAATTTAAATTTAATTTTAAATATAATTTGAAAGAATTATTATGGATTTATTAAATTGTACAACAATTTTATTTAATTAATTAATTATTGTTGAAATATCGATTTTAGAACGAGTTAGTGTCCAAAAAAGTTTTGGACTTTTTGCTAAAAAAAATATCAAACATTAAAACAAATAATTTATAAATGTTTATTAGAAAGACTTAATCACCCTTAAATTTCTTCTAATTTTGAAAATATTCAATAATTCCACATTTCTAATAATTAATTTGCAAAAAATACCCCTACCCTTTATAATAACCCCCTATATAGAAAATGGTCTGCAAATGTTTTGCGGATTTTATAAAAAATATTGTTATTAAATATTAAAATTAATGCTAATTAAAGTATAAATTTATTTAAATTAAATAAATTTAGTTCATATTTTTTTAAATTTGAGTAAAATGCATTGTTTTTTAAAGATTTTTTAGTATTTTCAAACGAATTTTTTAATTCTTTAATATAAACTAACAATCTCAACAAGCTTAAATGTTCGCCAATTGCGTTCAATCAAAAAATATAATTTTTATTTTTAAAAATAATTGTGCTTACGAAGGTACACTGCCAGCATAATCACTTATTTAAAACAAATTCTCAAATAAATTATTTAAAAAACGTCTGAATATACTGCCCAGAGCTTAATTGTAATAGTCAAAACCAAAATACAAATAGCAGCGGACAAGGGCCACCTATCCGTAATTGATTAAATTTTAATTAAAGTATAAATATTATGTTATTAATAAAATAATATATGTTAGAATTAATTAAATTGTTTTATAAATATTTAAAAGTTAATTTACTCTCATTTTAGTTCCGACTAGGTATATTAGAATAATTTCTAAAATAATTATACTTAAATAAGTAATTATTTTACACATACACCGAGTAGAGTATTATATTTAAAATAAGCAAACTCGATATTAACTTGCTCAAAATAAATATATTGAAATTAAAATATTTGATAAGAAACATATTCGAAATTTTTATTATTTTATTTCTAAAATATTTTACTAATTTGTTATTTTTTATTTAATTGTTTAAAGTCATTAATAATAAACATTGTTTTGCACAGTCTAAAAAAATTAATTAATTTTTTATCTGTTTACTAAAAAAATAGCCACTGTGTTCTCAAGCGAACAATGCAAATATATTGCCTTTGTATGCTAAATAAATCATATTAAATTTAATAAACATTTTAAATTTTTATCATGTGCCCGTTTTATATAATAAATGTTATAAAACAATATTAAGAAATTTATTTTACTTGTAAATTTTATGTAAATTTTTACACAATTAAAATTAAATTAATATTATAAAAATAGATAAAATTTTTGATTATTTAAATATTATTTTATAATAAATTAATATAAACTTACTTGGCATTGTTTTAAAAATTTTTGTCTTTTAATTAAATATGAAATATTAAATATAAAATTTGTATTAAAATTTATATTTGACAGTATTTTAATAAATTTTATTTATATTTATATACTTTTTCATAATGAAAATTTTAACTTAATTTGTTTTATTTATAAATATTTTTTATCTGAAATCTCTGCTAAGTTTATATTAATAAAATATATTAATAAAAAAAACTAAAATAGAAATTTATTTAGATTATCTTGTTTATATTAAAATAATTTTTATTTAATCAATAATTTAATAATATTTTAAGTTATATTAATCCTGTATTTCAGCTTTAATTTGATAATATTAAGTATTTAATTGAAAACAATTAATATTAAAATTGATAATTTTAATGATGAGATATACAAAACAAGATTGAACAATATAATTTTAATACATTTTCGAACGACTATTGGTTTAATTCTTATAGCTAGATCAGAACAGACATTTACTAATTTCACTCCAAGCCTTAAAATTTTAGTAATTGTAACATTATATTAAAACACAATATTTGATTATAAACAATAAAATATAAAACAATAATTAAAATATTCATAATACTTAAACAAATTACATACAATTGCATTTATAATGTTGTAAAAATGAGCAAACTTAATTGTTTCTTTGAAATTTTAAATTTATCTTATATTTGTAAGTTACCTTTGGCGTCTGGCAATACATAGAAATAATTTAAACAATTATTAGCCGCTTTCGGCGTCTGGCAATGTATAGAAATAATATTAAAAATTCCCAGCCTCTTTCGGCTTCTGGCAATACATAGATATTAATTTAAACAATTATCAGCCGCTTTCGGTGTCTGGCAATGTATAAAAATAATATTGAAAATTCCCAGCCGCTTTCGGCTTCTGGCAATACATAGATATTAATTTAAACAATTATCAGCCGCTTTCGGTGTCTGGGAATGTATAGAAATAATATTAAAAATTTCCAACCTTTTTTGGCTTCTGGCAATACATAGAAATAATATAAACATGTACCAGCCGCCTTTGATGTCTGGCAATGCTTAGAAATAATATTTACAATTGCCAGCCCCCTTTGGCTTCTGGCAAAACATAGAATTAATTCAAACAATTCCTTACCCCCTTTGGTGTCTGGCAATGCTTAGAAATAATACTTACAGCTGCAAACACATTATTAAATACAAAGCATTTTTTATCAGCTAATTAGCAGTAATAATAGCAAATTTAATCTCAAATTTTACCTTTTTTTTGATTAAAAAAATCATTTATAATTAGATAATTAGGTATCCAGTAAAGTTCAAAGTGTTTATTAAAATGTTTTTATTGCTAATCTAATAAAATTTTTTTATTTCTAAATAATTGAAGATTACTAATTAGATAGATTTCTGAATGTCAAGTATCAATTTAAATTTTTTTAATTATTCAAGTTGTTATTAATATTAATATCAAATTGTTATTGATTTAATTTACACTTTTTTATTCAATTCAGAGAAATGTATACAAACAATTTATATGTAAAGTTCGTATGTGCCCAATAGAAATTTATCGACATAGCTGCAGTTCTGATTATTTTATTTTATAACTATGCAAAATCCAACATTAAAATTAAATTAGCTAAAGCTTTGAAATATTTAACAAAAATAAAAATTTACTAATGATTAATTAAACTTTACAGATATGTTTTTAACTTTTTAATTTAATAAAAAAAATTGAGGCAATAATAATATCGAGGCGAATCGCATCACAGAGTTGAATAAAATTAAAATTTTAAAAACTTAAATATTTTAGACAATACGCAACTCGTTTCAAAATAAACAATATTGTATAGTCGCGTACATGACACTGCATTTTCACCCATTGCACTCACTATGCAACTCAATTGTATAAACTGTATTAAAACAATGCAGTGAGAAAATGAATATTAAATGCAAAGTTTTATCAATTTTATTCCACATTTAGTTAAATATTTTAAATAATAAAAATTTTTGGCTTAAAATTAATGACAATGAAATACTTTAAAAATATTGACAATATATTGATATATAGGGTATTTATTTCAATCTGGAACCAGTATCTTATCAGTTGTATTTGCATTAAAGATTATTTCAAACAGTTTTCTGCTGAGTAATATATACATAAGCACCAAAATAATTTTCCTGGAAAATATTTTAATTTTTTTAAATCAATTTATTAAAATATAAAATAAAGCAAAAAATGTTACAAAATATTTTAAAATTATTCGGTGATCTGTGCGTGTTCTGGATAATTTTGTGTAAAAACTTTTATCATTTCCCGATAACTTAATCCACTATATTTTATTTTGATTATTTCAACACGTTCTTTAATTGAGTATCCTTGAGGCATTAATTAAATATTATAAAAATTTTAATAAATAAATTAATTATTAAAAATAAAATTTAATTTTAAGTCAAAATTTAATTGTTTTGAAAAATAAACCAGAAAAATATTTTCGAGTCATGTGCTAATATGCATCAGCAGTAAAATACCTGAATTAATTTTTTAATGCAAATACAACAGATAAGATACTGGTTCCAAACTAAATTAAAAGTTCTATATATAAATACAAAAATTTGAATAAAATTAAGTTATAATTATAGTTAAAAACTAAGTTTTTGTGTTAAATTTAAAAATTTAATTTAATATCAATTCATTAATTAATTATGAATTTAATTAAATGTAATTAAAAATGTCAAAAATAAATTACTTATTAAACGTAAATATGTAAACATTTTAAAAAATTAAATTTGAATTATTTTGTATAAAATATAGTACAGGGTGATAAAGATGTTATAAAAACAAATTCAAATATCAATAACTATTGATTGACTGTAGATAAAAATATAATTTTTATATCAATTTGTCAACAAAACAGTAATCGATTGATATGCCAGAACTCTAAATTCAGTAAACTCAATGACTTGTCGAAAAACTGACCCGATAATTGTCGGCCGCATTTGACATTTATAACAACTTAATTACTCGTTTTCTATGTAAAATTTGAATTTCTAAATTTAAAGTTTTTAATTATTTGATTAATTCAGTTAAAAATCTAATTGAAAAAATTGTGAAAAATAAAGAATATTAGTTGAAAAACAATAGTTTCCAAAAAGTGTTAAATAATCGAAAACTAAACCGATTATCAAAACAGGCCTAAAATTTAAATTCTCGCTTACAGAGAGATATGGCCAAATTAGTAGGTTGTAGTCAACCAAACGTCAATTATCTTTAAAAAAAACTTTGTATTTAAAAATAAGATTTAAGCAAAAAATTCATGTTTTGATTGTAAAAAACATTGATAAACGACGGTCGCGCGCGCTTCGGCTCTACCGGCAATTAAATCGAAAGTTCATGACATCCCGAATAAAATTAATACCTAAAGATGAATAAATGCCAAAGAGTTCAAACGCGGCTCTTATGAATTATTTGATTTAAGGAAACAAGAAACACATATTATATAAAGAGAAAGTGGAATATATGGCTTCATTTAAAATAGCAATTTGAAGGGTATGGTGACTATTGCCACGAGAACTCATTAACAAATCATTGAAATCGTTGCCAAACCGGACTTTTTAAATATATAAGAATAACGAAACACAAATTGAAAATAATTGTTATTAAAAATCTTGTAAATAAAAAATTATTAACATTTGAATTTGTTTTTATAACGTTTTTATCAACCTGTATATATTATTTAATTATTTTATTTAAGTTTAATTTGTTTGTTTTTTAAATAATATTTTAATTTTCTAGAAATGTACTAACGAGAAGTTGTGCGAAACTTTGGGTTAGTTGTGCATAAAATGGAGACAGGTCTTATTCAGTGATAAAAAAATTTAATTTGGATAGATCAGATGGTAACCAATACTACTGGCATGACTTAAGATAATAACCGTAATATTACCCATAAAATGCTCTGGGTGGCGGTTTGGTTATGATATGAGCTGGCTTTGGGTATAATGGGAAAACAACAATAGTTTTCTTGAAATGCCAACAAAATTTTTCCGATTATACCGAATTACTTTGATTGAATCTGTTACCATTTGCTGAAGATATTTGTTGCCAAAATAAAATTTTTCAACAAGATAATGCCAGGATCCATGTATCTTTGAAGGCTAAATAATAATTTATGGCCAAAAACAATATTTTTATTAATTAGCAATCGAAGAGTCCAGAATTTATCTACATTGAAAACTTATGGAGAATATTAGTTCTGGGTGTTTACCAAAATGGCAGGCAATTTAGCAATGTTATCCAAATTTGTTACCAAATTATCAAAATCTCAACCAAAATTTCTGATTCTGTTTTTAAAATTTTAGCAGAATCTATGACTAACCGATTAATTGAAATTATAAAAAAAAACGGAAAATCTATTGGTTATTAAATTTGATTTAAATAATTATTTAAAATTGTTGTTAAATTTATTTTGTTTTAATATAATTTTTTTAATTTTAACTCATTTATTAAATATATTTTTAATGTTTAGTATATTATTTAAATTTTTTATCAAATAATATTTGTGCTAAATTTAATTTTAATTTTCATATTAACAAGGGGTGTCAGGCAAAGCCCCGGCCGCGATTGCCAAAATCTTTTGGTGATTGAAAGAGCTTCAAATATAGATCATATTTATGATTAAAATATCGGCTGAATGTAAAAATCAAAAATTTTAAAAACATAACAAAAAATATTTTTAAAATATAAATAATAAATTCTTAAAATATTAACATATATAACAGTTTTAATATATATATGTTAGTGTCTAACGCAGTGTTACTGTCGCTATGGCGGGTTGGGGGAAGGGCAAAAAAAACTAAAAAAATTTTGGAAATTAGGGGTGGACCACGCAAATTCCTCCCCTTCTCAACCATGCCAATAGTAACACTCGTTAAATGGTTTTTCATATTAAGTGGTTCTATTAAAATATTTGAAATTAAAAATATAACACTATTGAATCAAATTAAATTGTTTTTATTAAAATATTATATAATAATTATTCGATATAATTATTGCAATTATAATTGTTTACAAAAAAATGTTTTTCTGATTAGATTTCATTTAGCGTTTTATGAGGTGTCCACTGATCTAATAATAACAAACTTTTATTCGATACATTTGGCAATAAAACATTTTTTTACAATCAAATAACAATTCTTTTGTTAACTTTCCAGATTTTGACGGTTTAACGTAAATATTATCTGCAGTAAATAACCAAGCGTCAATAAATAAATTGGCAAAAACCTTTAAAGATAATTTTGTCAACGACTGTTAATATAAACGGATAAATGTAAAATAATATTTAACAAATATTTATTAGTTTATGTAATATTTAAACGCTGACAAACGTCATATTGCCCAATATGAGCAAAAAGGGAATCAAACTCTGAATTTTACTTATGTTCTTTTATCTTATTAATTATTTTAATTTATTATAGATAAACTTAAACTATTATTCTTTAAAGTTCTGTTGATAAGACTGTGTTCTCAATAGAGCTCTCTCTCTCTCTCTCTTTCTCTCTCTCTCTC
>JAQFXP010004635.1:0-10374 GCA_034693685.1 Belba bartosi
ATGAAAAGCAAAAAAGTTTATTTCAAAACGTAATGCTTTGAAGTACTAAAGTGAATCCGGGATTCACTTTAGGCAGACTGAAATCTAGACATTAGAACTCAAACTTATCAGGACATTTAAATTCAATAATTATGCATAATAATTTTATATAAATATTTAATTAAAATTTGTTTATAATAATTTTTTAATACTCGAGCTAGCTACTGAACATCTTGGTTAAGTGCATGTGAACACTAAATAACTTTATGTTAAATGAATGCACCATTGTACATGGATATTTAATAGCTTTGCAATTCATATATTCTTAAGGCAGAGAGGCTGAGATTCTAAAGTATGTTAAGCTATTAAATTACTGTATATTTCAGTATATTTCAAATAGTATTTCAATCAAACCTTTGTAATGTCCGACAAATTGTGTTTAGTTCATATTAAGATCTCCGTTCTGATTACGTATTGTCATTAAAGTAATCTTTAAGTAACATGATTAATTCTTAGCATAAATGTAAACGATCGGAAATAAGACCAAATAGTATACACAATAATTGCAAATGTAATCAATCAGAAACTGTGCTAATTGTGCCTTAAATTTAATATAAAATAACTTAAACACAGATAAGTAAAACTCAAATTAAATTATGCAAACATTATATTCATTCTTTAGATTTTGATGTAAATTATCTTAAAGTGCACTAAAAATACTAAAATATTTGCTATTTATTTAGTGGAAATGAATTAGTTATTTAGGTAAACAAAAAATGTTTGCCATTAAAATTGTTTTTTAATTGAGTAACTTATTTGCAATAGATATGAATCATATTTGAATTAAATCACTAGGAAATTAAGGCATACTTTAAATTAATTTAAGCAAAAGTATTGTCTGTATTTGCAATCTATTCAAAACTCCGGTTTCAAGTCATTTAAGTTATAAATTTAATTTAATTTAATTTAAAACAATTTTATTTTATTTTATTCAATTTGGAATTATTATTTTTATTATTGTTTTAATAACTAGTATAAACTAGTATTTTTGTTTTTAATATAAACTATATTTAATATATAATATATATTCTAAATTAAAAAAAAGTATTATTATCTTAAGTTTAATTTAAATACATCATAAAAAATATAATGGTAATAAAATTTTATTTTTAATTACAAAAATGTCATTTACAAGATTTGCATTAATTTCTAAAGAATTAAAATTTTAATATAGATAATAAAATTAATTTTAAAAATGGCTAAGTTTGAGCCATCAATAAAATAGAAACCCCCATTGATACGCAATCATAAAATTCAATAATAACAATAATAATAGAAATCAATACTTTTGATCGACCGATAGAAACAACTAAATAATATATCGAAATAATTGTTTCAAAGATAAAACTCCTCAATCGTTAACACACAAAAAAATAATAAAAACTCATTCAATAATAAATTATTTATAAGTGCTCATCACTACGACGAGAGTGACTTGAATCGAGAAAAAGTCTAATTTAACAAAAAGCTAAATAAATTCGGGCCTCAATGGAGATGTAATAAAATAAATTATTGGCTATTATTTGAGAGAACACAGTCTTTGGTTCGGCTTTAGATGTTTCGGACAATAATTGTTTGCAATATCTATCGCCGTTTGTGTTAATGCAGTTTAGATTTTATTTGTATTGATATAACTGTGTGAGAGATAGAGAGAGAAGAGGTTCAAAACGGCTAATTCGATCCGAGAGTTGCAACACTTAGTTAGTGCACAGGTATTCATCACTACTACCTCTTCTGATCTTATGTGTGGTCGTCGTTATGTCAATGAACTTCTCTATACTCTCTTACTCTCTAACTCTCCATTGATTTATATAAAATATACGATTATATAATATTAGCAGAAAATTGCAATAAAACCAAATTATATACTACTCTTAAAAAGAGTATTTAATACTGTATTTATGTATTCGAACATTAAATTACATTATTATAAATGAAAAGATTTTCCCAATTCATGATATTATCTCCGATTTGATATTTTTACGTTTTAGTAGTACTTAAGCATTGATTTCCTGATTTATATTATTTTAAGTTTCTATTAATCATTAAAATTAATAATAAAAATTGGTTGAAAAATATTATTTAGTAAAATACTATCTTGACCTTTTTTGTTGTTTTAATTTAATAAATAGTGTAGTAGAAATTATTTACAAGTTTAATTTAATTTTTATTTTGAAAAATGATTGATAGGAGAGAAAAAATGGCTCAGTTTTTAAAATTGAAACTACAGTATTTGTTAAAATTAAGGAAGTTCAAACTAACTTTTCAACATTTTCTAATATAAACTAATTGAATATATCGTCTTCTGGTTCCACATCTATTAGTAGACTATTATATAATATATTTCTTTAGAATATTTTTTCGTTAATTATATTTTCTGTTTAACTGAATATCACAATAAAATTGTTTGAATATCAAAGTCAATCATTATTTGAAACTTCTTTTCAAAAAAAAGTTTTAAATATATTGTTGTCTAAAGTGTCCCAAAATTACACGACTTATACGACTCAACACTTGAATTGAAAGACAATGGTTTGTAAATGTTTAAGAGCTCTAACAGGACTCTTCCCAAAAGCTAATGACAAGGCGACTTTTTTCTAGAATAATATTAGTTTGTAAAAAAACAAAGTCATCACATTTAATTTTTAGCAATTTTCCAAACTTATCAAAGCGAGCAAAATGAGAAAATGGCAATTTTTCAAAAACTTATAAAAAAATAAAGATTAAATTCCATAACAGCCTTCACTACAAAAAATATATAAATTTCGCAAATCTAGTGAATAGAGGAAAAAAAATCAAAAATAAGTTATAAAATAATGTAATACATGTAACGCATGACCGAATATAGTAGTATTGGTGCTCAGACTTAATTGGCTGCAGGTGCCCGAAAATGGACTAGACTTGCATACAGTATGCTGCACTGAACAAGCACAAAAATTGATTAGTTTTAATTATATTCTCCACTTTAGCTAAATAAACATCTCTGTTATGTCTGACCAGAACGTGACTCATCTCTAAATTTTATTTAGTTTTTCCGACCGCTTATAGTCAACAATTTGGGTCGCATTTGTAGCCCAAGTGACCAGAGCTGCAGTATTCACATATAATTACTGTAATATTGGGCTAAAAATAAAATTACTTTTAAACTCAATCGTGAACTCAGATATCATGTCTTATATGCTGTAAATCAAAATTTGGATTTTTTCCTTTACTTATCATTTGGCATGAATTATATGCAAAATAAATATAAAACTCTCATAAATGTCATAAAACATTTCAATCGATTTATTAGTTATTTGAGAAATTAATTATCAATGTTTTGCAGCCTTGAAAACCAAGATTAGAGTTTTCGGGTTTCGAATATATAGAAAATCTTAACTTATTCCTGAATATTAACAATGAATTCAACTGTTTTTTGTCGTCTAAGACATTGAGTCAAACAGTGTCTGTCATTGCAATAAAATTTTATTTTTGTTTCTCCGAAATGTTTTTTGTTTAAAGAATCTCTAAATTATTTTAAGAACTGAGTTAATCAAATAAATAATTTACTTGATTTAGGACTACTTCTGTTCTTTTAGACAGATTAGTGTCAAGTTTAGTTTTTCAATTGCAAGATATAGGTTTTGTTAAAATTTGTACCGATTAACTAAAATACCCATAATTTCAATTTTTAACTTTTTTTTCTCGATATCTCGAATATATTGAAAACCAGAGTTTAAGTAAAATTTTAATAAAATCTATGTTTATATTGAACGACAAATATATGTTTGAAATAATTTATTATTTATATAATTCATAAACTAATCGAATCGCTGGTCTATTATCACTGGTAAGGAGTTCTGACTATAACTATGTGAAGAATAAAAGATAATTTTGTGTAAATATATTAATAATTAATAAAATGAAACAACAATTGCAAGACATGAACCATCGATCAAAGCGTTTGTATAGAAAGAGCCGAATCTTTGAAAACCACAAAAAGACATAGAGATCCCAATCTCTGATTAATTCATCATTTTGTGTGGCCATCGAAACACGAACTTCTAATTCGAGTTTTAATACAATTACAGGATCTGATAGAAAAGCCTTTTATAATATTTATGATATTTAATCATTTCGAAGCTCACAAATAGATATTATAAGATATAATAACAGCAAAATCTATTGAATTAAGTTTCTAATTGATTATTCAATTTCTATTAGTCTAACAAATAGCAAAAATAATGATCATCAAGTTTCTTTTCTCTCCTATTATTGAGTTACTGAATATTTTTGTTTTAATCTTAAACTTAAATAATAAAAAATATATTCATTGATCGAAGAAAGAAATAAATTTAATATATTATGTAAATACTATATAAATGTCAAAATGTATTATGAGATTCAATAAATTATTTTTTATTCGGAGAAACTTTCAATAAATTGCGAAATAAATTGTTTTATATTAACAAACAATTCAAAACACATTAACATTTTTATCGCTTAAAAGTGATTAAGTTAAACGAATAATTATTATTAATTTAAAAATTAATACTTATCTGTAAAATAATTTTTAATTCCGATTTAAAATCTTTAAATTAATTTGCTTAATTGATAATTTTGTTATAAATTATTATTTTTTTTTAATTCATTAGTATTATCGTTAGTTTAGTGAAAAACAATTTTTTCTCCAATCTTCTCATCAAATAAACAGTGATAGGACGTCAGAGAATATTCACAAAGAATTATAAATTTAAAAATATATTCACATATATTATGAGATTTTCTAACTGATAGCAAAATTTTAATTAAATATTATTCTTATTAATAATTATATGACTAACACATTCCGCATAGAGTTAGAGATTGAATAATTAGATATTCTTTTATCCGAATGCAAAGTATCTTAATTTTAATATTCAAACAATATTTGAATTTTTGAAATACTTTTGAAGTCTTTAATTGCGATTAAATTTAGAGCTAATTAGAAACTATACAACTTTTAATGATCTCTTATTAAATCAAATATTAATTCTCTTTCAACTACAATCTATTATTTAATTAAGTCTAAAAATCTAAGTTTAACTCAATATTAATTGAAAACTTCAAGACTTTCTACGAAAACCACAAATAAAAAGCTAATAAACGAGAAAATTATTTCATAGAAAAAAAGTGACCCAAAATTCAGCAATTTAATGAAAGATAAAATTAAATAAATATATATTTAAAAGCTAAATAAGAAAAACACTCATTTTTTTCTGTAATTATAACTATTTTTATCCTAACGATAGATCTGAATCGTATAAAAAGAATATAATTTCATTATTATTGTAATACTGATGTACTCACGCCTTGCAATTGCATTGAAATGAGAGTATTTGAGGCGAAGAGCTATTTCTTATTATAATATCTCATATAATGCATATAATGTATGGATTGTTCGACTAAAACAAAAATAAATTAACACAGAATTGAATGAAATTAAGTGAAAACCGGGAGGCAGTGACCCATATAGTCAAGTATGCATTTGTGGACATATTTCAACACATTTACTAACTTAACAACTGTTCAAAGTATTCCCCTTTCCTTTTACAGAGTAATCGCTAATTTCTATGAGATTTTTCAAAATATTTTTCTATTTCATTATTAAACAATTAATATCAAAATTATGTTAATACAACACAAGTTCAATGTTTAACAAATTGATTGTATGTTTTTAACTATTATTATATTGAGTTAATAAAATAGCAAAAAAGTTAATTAACACAATTATGCGAATGTAATAAATTAAACAAAACAAAAAACAGTTAACTTAAAAAACTGTTATTTATTTAGTTTAAAAGCAAATTCTTTTGGAACAAAAATCACTTAAGACTGTAAATTATAGCCATTTAGAAAAATATTTTTCGCATATTTTGCCCCAAACTATAACATAATATTCGACACAAAAAATAGAAAATATTTTCTGCTGAGAATAAAAAAGGTTTTGTGGACACAAACTTGGCTTTTATTTGTTGGAAAAACTTTGATCTTTTCTCAATTGCATACCTTTTTAATGTCGATTAATATTTGAGCTAAAATTTATGTTTGAAAAGTCACTTATTTAGCAGAGAGTGAAAACTTAAGTATGTTTTAGCTAATAATAAATAAATCATCTAGGTGAATGCGTCACATTTCTCGCTCAGCGCTCAGGTGCTCTGAAATACCCGGAGCCCAGAGCCCATTCTTGACATTAGGAGTGGGCACTGGCACTGGCACTGGCACCGGCACTAAGAAGTTTGCAGCTCATCAGCACATATCAGCACTACTTTCCTCCAAACACTCGTTAAACCTTAAGTGTAATATAGAGTGCCTTTCGGCACAGGACTGAGCAATACCTTCGCACTCTCACACAAACTGGCCTTAAATGACTTGCCCTCCGGCCTATACCTGGGCTCAATAATTTTGTGTACCTTTTGTTCGCCAAAAATTACTGAACGACGGCTTTTCACACATCAATACTGTATTGCCATTCAATGAGAGACTAAATGAGTTAAAACCGAGTGAAACGACTATTAATAAAATATTAGTATTGCGTTCATAATATCCGTGCAATTCGTATGAATACTACATCTGATTCTCTTTACTTTTAAAATGTTTTTCAATTTTCTATTTAATATATTTTTTTTATAAAATAAAATAAATTTTTATTTTATTTTAATTTAATTCTACATATCAATAAAATTCTAAAACTCAATGATTCAACATATTTATTTGACAATTTGGCGTTGATTTCTGTCAATTTAATTTCTGTTAAATCAGTTTTTTCACAGAAGGTTGACCTATTCAGGGGGGGATCTGGCTAGATGTTTTCAACAACAAAAATGTTTAAAACCCTTTATAATTCAATTTAATTTAGAACCAATTTAGGAAAAATTTTCTAATTTTTTGGCCATAAAACTTTATAAATTTTCCGGCTGCAGAAAGTGGCCGGCTAATCATAGAATAAACACTTTAATTTTAAGAGAAAAGTACACTTTAACCTTTTTGCAAATGCCAATTTTTAAAATTAAAAACAATTGTTGTCTAAAATTTCCTTCCGATTCTCTGATTTTTCACAATATACAAACAATTTTTCTCAGTTTACGTATTAATTGACACTAAACTTTTAATTAACATATCAGTCTATAGATATTTTTAATATAATTCTTATATATTTTTAACTTGTACATTATATATTAACTATAAGCAAAAATTGGCATTATAGCATTTATTTAATAGCTTCTTACAATCCTGTTCACCAAAAGTAAACCTAAAGTATCTGTTTATTCAAAAACTCAAGTCTGAAAGTTAGTGGTTATCTAAGTTTAATAAAATATCGAATTCTCGAGTATTTTCTCTCTTTTCATAACTCTTTCCTTTTATGTCAATCGAAATCAATAAACGAAAAGAAAAAAGAGTTAAAAAATTTTAATCTAAAAAAGAAAAATTATATTTTCAATAAAGCTATTGCACTCTCGAAGGCAAAACGAGAATTTTTTTTATTGATAATAAGAATCAAAAACCTGAATCTAAAAACATTTTACAGATAAACACTTTTTTGCAAAGAAAAAACGTTTTCTATTGTATGTATTTTCTATTTACTTTATTTTGTTTAAAACCATTAAATTTCAAGATTTTCTATTTTTGTTGTTTTTTATGAATAGATTGTCATTGACTTTAAATAGTTATTCTGTAAATGTATGCTTTCGTTTGTCATATACTGTATATAAATTTTTTAAAATTAAATACTTTCAGCTCTTATGCTGAAAAACAAACTGTTTATCAATTGATTTAATCTAAATATAATTTATTTTAAAAATAATTTATTTCAAATTTAATTAGAAATAATTAATTAATAATTTTAATTTTCTTGTTTCTTGCTAAAAACATTTCTCTCTATAAATGTATTTCTAATTAAAAATTATATCGAATTAAAGCAAAACTTTGTATCGAATCAAATATTTCATTGAATTTAACAACTTTGACGAATGAGAAGGAAAACAAACAAAACTAAAAACTAAATTCATTCAAAACAAAGTACTAAATAAAAACAAAATCAAATGAAAGAAAAATTTGAATCAAAATTGAATTACACATTGAATAGTGAATGTGTTTGAGAAAAGAGCAAACTTTGAAAGTGTGGGCCGACTATGACCTACAAAATCTGCCGCCAATTCCGAAGATAGCAATATATCAAAAGTTATTATTAACTTCAACGCCAATTAAATCATATATTGAATTAACACTAAATTCTCGTATTTATGCAATTGATTAGTTGTGATTAGAGTAAAATCAGAGCATTTCGTTAATTTCGCAATTTTCTGTATATTCAAAAAAAAAATTTGGTCTTAAACCAAAAATTAAAAGTATAGCAAAAGTCTAATTAGTTTTACTCTTAAACTGTTTATAAATTATAATTTTTTTGCCGAATTTTTCTTCAGTTTCCTAATATTCTTAGTCTGTCCTCAATATTAGCAATTTTACAGTTTTTCTGTTTAAGTCAAAATTTATTCATTTTTAAATAAAAGGGGGTTTTCATCCATTGAATGTATAACTACTCCTACTGTTAAAAGTCATTTAAGGCATTCATTAGCCGTTATATCGCATATAAAAGCACAACAAATAATTGAGAAACTGTTCGTTAAAGCAATAAATAAATATGTTTTCCGAGTGTGGGATGTCTTTCGAAAATATAAGTCAAACAACAAAAAAGCAAATTTCTGATAGAAATAAGTTTTTGTCTTTTTTTTCCTCAAAAATCTTATTACAAATACATGACAGCAATTGTTTTAATAACTTATTTAAAACTTATTCGTGTGGATGGGTTTCTCATTATCTTATATTTTAGGTCTTATTGTTTTGAATTTTTTTATATTTCAATTAAGAGCGGAAACAGATAGTGATCAATCAAAAACACAATTTTTGTTTTGGGTTTTTAGCAATATTTTAATTAATTTATGTAAAATATAACAAAACTATAGAATAGTTTATAATAATTATTTCAAAGTTATTCTATACAACAATGTTTACAATTTAGTAAATTTAGAAATAAAACCCTTTTATTCAATAATTAACATTAAAATAATGCTCTTGATGAAAACTAAAATTACTTAAATCTGCAGTAAATTTGTAATTTTAAAACAACTACCCTTTGATGAATCATCATTAATGGGTTCAAATGTATCATATTTTTGAAAAAATGTTTTGTAAATTTGATGATAATTATATTGATAGCAATTATGAGCTTTAAGTTCATATTTTCATTCAAATAAAAGTTCTATATTTAGAGTTTGATTACAATTAACATTAAACTATAATAAATCATATTTACATTTATCAAATATATTATATGCAATTATTTTTTATATTTTAATAAATAATAGGATAAAAATTTATTGTTCCACATAATAAACGCATAATTATTAAATATACAGTAATTATATCGAAACTGAATATTTTAAATAATTTATACCGTTTTCTCCTCTCAATCAAAATCTGGAACATTGTATTAGCAATAAAAATGTTTTAATGAATTATTATAATTATTATAAATGAATTATATTTCGATCTTTTTTTTGTGTGAAAACTAATTAATATTTTTCCATGTTAATATATTTTTTATTTCATAAAATGTTTTGTCAGCTTTTTTTTTATAGAAAGTAAAGCAAAATTTATTTTTTAGGTTAAACATGTTTTTTGCTTATCGTTATTGCCATACATTGTATTAATATTTAAAATATTTAAATCATTACAAACCGTGAGCTGTCATAAACTTCTCAATCGTTTTATGATTTTTCTGTCTCTACTGAAGATATAAAGAATAAAAACTTAATTCTAATCCCAAATATATATATTTTACTCTTTATATGTATGCAGTTCTAAATGTCATCTTTATCAGATTTAGCCTTTTAATATATACAGTACAATTTGATAGATAAAAATGTTTCTGCTTAAACTTTTGACATCCAGAAAGTACTTGGGTTTTGATCCGATACTCCGATAACTAATTCAAATATTTTGGTTTTTGTTAAACATTTTTATTAATTCCAAATCTTTTTTTTTTTTTTTAGTTAATCAATACAATCAGAATTCAATGCCTTTTCTTATTTTAATTGTCAGAATAATATTTTCTTATCTAAATTAAATTAATTTGTTGTCAAACTTTGTAGTAAACATATAAAATATTTGTAAATAAATGTTTAAATTCGAAGGTTTTTCAACATTTGGTTGCATTGAAAATAGAAAAAAGGCTATAGAGTAGCGACTGCCAGATTTCAAATTTGCCGCGTTATACTTCTACACAATAGTCTTTTTATCTTGTTAATCTTAGAAGAG
>JAQFXP010004636.1:0-10374 GCA_034693685.1 Belba bartosi
GTTAATCCAGATTTTCTATGGACTAAACGCGTTAATAATAATTTTGGAGATTGGCTCCAGGTTAGTTTTTATTTCGTTATAATTTTAATTTTATTATAATTTTTATATTATTTTAAATATAAGATTGATTATGCTTGGTTAAGTTTTTAGTACATTTTATTTACAGACAATTACTTATAATGAACTAATTTAATGTGTCGACGGCAATTTAATTATTTTTAATAATTTTAATTCACAAACAAATTAATTTTTTTATATTATAGCTGCAACTGGGGGGCGTTTAGGTTTTTTTTAATTAAATATTTTTCATACGTTTAATATTAGAAAAATTAGCTAATTTATTTAAAACATTTGAAATCTAGACATAATTTTTATTTAAATTTAAATTACAGTTAAATCAATAAATGACAATTATATATAATTACTAAATTTTTTCTATAAAGTTACAATTTATAACTTATTAATAAAAACTGTAATTTTTTAGGATTAATTTATTAAATATATACACTCAAGTCTCTATAAATTCACATTTTTGGGATCAAATTTACGGCATGTGAAATTATAGAATATGAAATTAAAGAGATATTTTTAAAATAAATAAATTGAACTTTATTTAAATAATTTAAAATAGAAATTTGTTCTTTTACAATTACATTGTTTTTAAGTGATAATTGAATTGATTTGACGTAGAGTTTTCATTTGTCTTAAATAAACCTCATTTTTTCAAAATATATAAATATATTTAGCAAAATTTTTTTTAAAAATGAATCGATTTTTTAAAAAAGAACACAACAAATACGTTTTGTAAAAATATAGAAATTTATATCATATGATTTGTTTTACAATAGTAGTGTGAAAGTGAAAATAAAGAGATGTGAAATTAGGCTTATTTTTTAACATTGGTCCCAAAATTGGACCAAAGAGAGATGTGAAGTTAGGAAAAATGTAAAATTATAGAAGGTGAATTTATTGAAACTTGACTGTATATTTAATATTTTTATAGTATACTGTACTGTAACTTAAAATTAAATAAAAATAGTTTTTAAATTAGTAGTTAAATGATTTGATTATATTAACTAATTTTTCATTTATTATAAGTAAGCTTAGGATCTGAAATCGAAAATGAGATAACAGTGTCTTCCAAAAGATTTAGCTGCTATATTTTTTAATATTATATTTTCAAAATAAATGTTAATATTTAAATTAAAAATGTTAATATCGAAACTAGTAATGTCGAAAATATATAAGTTAGTATATATTAGTATATAAGTTATGCAAATATTTAACCAAACCCCACCCCAAACGGCCCCAATTGCGGCAATAATTTAAAAATTTATTTTGTTTGTTAAGAAATAACAATAATAAAGTTTATGTAAACTTCCGTTGACACAATAAATTTACTCATAGTTAGTATTATTTTTAAATACAATAATTAAAATTTTGTATTTACAAGTTTAAATTAAGTTATTATTTAAATTAATCCAGGTCAATGCGAATACACCAAAGGAAATACTATCGACCGGTTACTACGCATACGACGCACTCCTGATGTCCCGAATGGCAAAAGCGGTCAATCGAACGGCCGATTCGGCGAAGTATTCGAAACTGCATTCGGATATTGCGAACGCATTTGTAAAGGCATTCGTCAATACAGCCGACGGAACAATCAAAGGCGACACTCAAACGGGTTATTTAGTTTCACTGGCGTTCGAGCTCTTACCCGAAAACTTGCGGCCACTGGCGGTCAAACATTTGGTCGACAATATTAAAGCACATAATTGGCATTTGACCACTGGTTTCGTCGGTTCGTTAGCTTTTATACGTTATTTACTTTACTATCATTTATAAGTAACCGATTATATTAAACATGTTGACTTGGCAATTTATAAAACAAATAAAATTAACCAACCAAAATTTAATTTTTATTTAAAAAATTTTTAAATTTTAAATAGGCGTTGGCTACTTGTGCCCAACCTTAACCAAATTTGGCCAAAATGAGGTTGCTTATAAACTGCTACTACAGGACACGTACCCCTCCTGGGGTTATTGTGTACTCAATAACGCGACCACAATATGGGAGCGATGGGACGGTTGGACTAAAGAGAAGGGCTTTCAAGACCCGGGAATGAACTCATTTAATCACTACTCCTTGGGCTCAATCGGTCGTTGGCTCTACCAATCAGTCGCCGGTATAGACACCGATGAGGAAGAGGTCGGTTTCAAAAAGATTATTATTAAACCGAATCCGGGAACGGGTCTGTCGTTTGTTAAGTCTTCCTATAAGTCGATCAATGGTCTGATTACCAGTAATTGGGAAATAACTGCAAATAAATTTTTATTAAATGTATGTTGATTATTTTTAAAATTAATATCTTGCGTTATATATTAATTAATTGTAATTTTAGACAACAATCCCAATCAACACCCAAGCAACAATTGATTTGAGATTTGCAAAAAGCGGTAAATCATATGCAGTCGGGTCCGGGAATTACGTGTACGAGGTTGAGCTCAAATAATCAACTATTAACATGTTCAAATAACTGTTTTAAATTTTTATTTTAATATAAAATTTACTAACTTTAATATTACAAATCTAAAAATTTAACATGTTTTAGTTTTTTTTTGTTTAAATAAAAATTAACAAAATATTTGTTTACTAGCCAAATTTATTTATTAATTTTAAACTCGTTTGAATTAATTTTTAATTTGGTTTTTAAAAAATTATTTTTATTTATAGCATACAATATATTTATAAAATGTAATTTTATGCTTATACATTTATTTTGTAGCTTGCGATTTTTAGCTTATTTAATTGAAATTGAATTTCTAATTAAAATAGTTATATCTAGGTAGAATTGCGGTACATATATCTTTAAAATGTTTAAAATTTGCACTCAAAAATTTAGTTAAAAGTTGTACTAGATGTAAGAACTATGCTATATAATACAGTAGTCCAATAAGTTGATTAAAAAAATTGATTACTATTTTTTAATTTTTTAATATTAAAAATTAAAATTGCTATATGTTTCAAAATTTAAAATATTTGTAACTAACTTTTACTATTTAGTTAATATGTATAAAGGAAATATTCGCATTGTCCTATAAATGCATATACACTGTTTTTGTTTGTTTAATAAACAGTTTTGTGTTAATAAACACTTTTTAAATTCTAAAACATATCGCAACTAAGGCTCTAAATAAGCTTTACTAAATTAATAAATATGTAAACTTTTTATTACTATTTATAAGACATAGATATTTTGAATAAAATAATACTGTAGTTTCAAACACGTAGTCAAAAGCAACTTACAAGATTACAAAGAACGTCTTCAAATACTGACTCGCGAGTCAGATTTTCCCAGGTCTAGAGGTACATTTTGACTATAAAATCATTATTATTAAACTAACCGTGGTTAGTTGTTGTAAACTTATAAGCTACGTCTTATTTTTATTTTAAAAATTTTGTTGTTTATTATATTGATATTGAAAATAAATTATATAAACTTTACAATAAACAGGCTATTACTCGGAATTACGAGCAGACGGAAAGGCTTAGTTTACTTTTAAAAATTAAATTTTCTAAGCAAAGCATATTTATTATTTTTTAATTTAACTAATTAATTAAATCGTAAAAATTAATTAATTGTACAATTTTATTCTTATTTATTTGCAAATCACATTGGCTAACCTTTGTTAAGTTTAATTAAATGTAAATGAAACTTTTAATTTTAAAAACAAAACGTTTATCATCTAGGTTTTTGAAGATATTTTATATATAGATTTAATCTGACAATACTGTTTATCCAAACTGTTTATTGTCTAAGACCAGTGATCGAGAAGAGTGGATCAGGCAAAAATCCCACTGATTTTGAAAATTTGGATTTATCCCTTCCCCCACCCTATCGTTTGGTCCGCGAAATAGTACTCTCTCGACTTTTTGGCCTAAATTAGAAAATTTTCCTTAAATTGGTGTTAAATTCGGTTTAAGTTCAGTTAAATTTACTAAATTTAGTTTAAATTAGGTTTAAACCCGGTTAATTTTAAAGAAATTTCATCATAAATATATGGGGTTTTTCATAAAAATCCCTTCCCTGATCTTCCCCTAAATCGGCCGACATTCTCGAACCTTGTCTAATTGGTAAGACATAAATAGTAATTCTGTTTAAATTAAAATTTTTAGTTTTTAGTAGTTTTCATAATTAATTTTTAGTAGTAGTTATTTAATATTTATTTTTTTAAAAACACTTTGACTATAAAGTGAGATATACTGAGTTAATTTTAATTTGATATTCAATAATTAGATAACTTATCTTGTTGCTGCTTTAATTTTAAAAATTATTATATAACACTTAATATACTAAAAACAATAAATCAAATTCAATCTGAAAAAGTATTAAAATACAATAAAAATGATATTATTTCACTTAAATGCCGTTTTGCTAAGATAAGAGTTTTGAGACAAACATGTGTTCAGTTCTCACATAGATTTCAATAATTATATAAAAGTTTGGAAAACATTAAAACTTAACAATAGAATAAAAAATTAAAATGAAATCCAATTTTGTTTTATTGTTATTCGCAGTGTTTATCGGCTATTGTTTGGCCGAAAACATTAATAATCGTTTGGATTGTTATATAGAAAGTAAGTAAAAAGAGTAAAAATAAATATAAAAATTATTAATTATTTATAAATTTCAGACACATTTAGAGTCGACGAGAAGACTTGTAAAGAACGGCAATGCATATGGGATTCAACGGGTCGACCGCCGGGGGTTCCCATATGTTATTTAGACCCAACTAAGGTTGGCTACAAAGTGGACGGCAATGTTCGTCAGAGCCCTATCGGCTTTGAAGCTGATTTGGTACTGAAGGAGAGCGCAAAACAAACTTTGAAAGACACGCCACAAATGAACAAGCTCAAATTGGTGGTCAGTTATATGACCGACAAAATACTGCGCTTTCGTATTGTGGATGCAGTCCAGAACAGATATGAAGTGCCGGCACAGACCGACTTTGAATTGTTAAAGCAGAAAGTGAGTGAACCGGATGAAAATAAGCGAAAGTACCTTTTGGAGTTGGGCACTGATAAAAATAATTTCGAATTATTTGTTACCCGAAAAGAGACTAAAACTAAACTGTGAGTAAAAGCAAAGATAATCTATATTTTTGTTGAACTGTTTAACAGTAGTCTATAATAGAATTGATACCTCAATCGGAGGATTAGTATTCGCGGATCAATTCCTCCAATTGGCGACACTATTGCCGACGAAAAATATTTACGGTTTAGGAGAGAACACTCACGAGTCGTTTAGACATGACATCAATTACAAAACATGGCCTATGTTTGGCCGCGATAGACCGCCTGGTGATGTAAGTTTAATTAAAATTTAACAATTAGCCAGTTTAATTATTTAAAAAAAATTTGTAGCATGACAAAAATCTATACGGCGCTCAACCATTTTACAGTGTCTTGGAAAGCGATGGCAAAGCGCATGGTGTTCTGTTTCTGAACAGCAATGCTATGGGTTTGGAGCTAGCTTATAAATAAATTTTTAATTAGAATATTAATTTTTGCCGACATTAGAGTACACTCTATTGCCTGAGCCCGCAATCTCACTCAAGTCTATGGGCGGAGTTCTCGACTTTTTCGTGTTTCTCGGCTCAAGTCCGGAAGAAGTGGCCCAACTCTACACATCACTAATAGGCCGAACAGTTATGCCCCCATTCTTTGGTCTCGGCTTTCAGTTAACGAGATATGGCTTTAAGGGTACAGAGAATGTGAAGGAAGTGATGAACAGAAACCTTAAGGAAAACATACCTCTAGTGAGACATTGAGTGATTTAGTAATTGAGTTTTTTTTGCAATATTTGTATTAATTAATTATTGATTGTTTAGGACGTAATGTATTTAGACATTGATTATATGAACTCACGTCGAGACTTCACCTACGATGAGCAAGGTGCGTTTAAGGGTTTGCCCAAATTTCTAAGCGTCGCAAAACACGACCACAACATCCGATGGACTCTAATCCTGGATCCGGCGATTGAGGCAATTACCACGAATTACCAGCCATTCATCGATGGCTACAAAGAGGATGTGTTCGTCAAGTGGTCGAAGGATATACCGGTTAAGGAAAGACAAAACCCACCGAATGTGCCCACCGATAAGGACACCATTTATGGCAAAGTCTGGCCAAATGGTAAATATAAACATTTATTTAAAACAAGTTGATTTATAAAAATATGCCAAAAGGACCTGCCGCATTTCCGGATTTTTTCAAAAATATAACCAAGCAATGGTGGATTAAATCGGTGGCAGATTTGCATAAAGTATTAGAATTTGACGCGATTTGGATAGTAAGTTTAAAAAATTACCGAGTTTATTATTATTATTATTTTGAAAAAAATGTATTAATTTTGTAGGATATGAACGAACCATCAAATTTTCAACCGAAATGTCCGAACAATAAACTCGAATTTCCGCCAATCAGAACAAGTTTGTTAAACCAATTGAAAACTAATTAAAAGTTAACTTAAATTCATTAACAATCTATAGAAGCGATCGATGGCAGCGGCGGCGCAAATGCCAATGCATTGAATGAACAAACAATCTGTATGTCAACTGTGCAAGGTGAAAAGAATGAGTTCCGTCACTATGACGTGCATTCTCTCTACGCATTACCGCAATCCATAGCAACACAAAAGTAGAGAATATTTTTCAATAACAAACTGTCAATTGATATGAAATAAGAGTCGTTTGCATTCAATATTCACAGGGCTGTACAGACGGCTACGGGAAAGCGAGGGTTTGTAGTGTCCAGATCTAACTACCCGTCTGGAGGCAAGTATGTGAGTCACTGGTTAGGCGACAACTCTTCTGTTTGGTCTCATATTAGACACTCTATTATCGGAATTCTCGAATACAATCTCTTCGGTTATCATTTCGTAATTATTTTTTAAATAAAATTTTTATATTAAAACAAAACAATTGAATTCAAGCGACAATTGAATCTATAGGTCGGCGCAGATATCTGTGGCTTTTTAGGCAATACCAACCCAGAGCTATGTCGCCGTTGGCAACAATTGGGTGCTTTCTATCCGTTTAGTCGTAACCACAACTGTATCGGCAATGAAGACCAAGACCCGGCTGTTTGGGTGAGTCGAGGGCACCCGGAGGTGACGGAAGCCGCGCGAAGATCATTGCAACTCCGGTACCAACTGCTCCATTATCTCTATACTCTATTCTTCAGAGCACACGCATTCGGCGATACCGTCGCCAGAGCTCTGTTTCACGAGTGGGTCAATGATAGCGAAACCTACTCTATTGACCAGCAGTTCCTTTGGGGCAAATCAGTACTCATTTCTCCGTTTCTTTTCGAAGTATAAACTCTTTCGGCAATCGATTCGTTAGTTTTGGAAAAATTAATTTAAATTATGTTTTGTTTCGATATTTAGAATCAAAAAGAAGTTAAGGCATATCTACCGCCGGAAGAGCTCTGGTATGAAGTGAAACCACAGATCAAATTAGTCAGTGCTGTCGGACACGTGACTATCCCGGACTCGGATCCGAACGGTCCGCCACCCGTCCACTTGAGAGGCGGTTCCGTAATCCCAATGACGTCATCAGCTAATCTGACGACAACTTCTTCGGAAGCGTTCAATCGATTGGATTTAGTTGTGTTGCCATCGAAGACGAAGAGCGCTTCCGGTCAACTGTTTTGGGACGACAGGGAGTCGATCGACACCATAGAGAGTGGTTCATATAATTTGTACTTGTTCACTTTGCACCCGAACTGCACTCTAGACATTGAGGTTGCACTCGACGGACACTCTCAGACACCCCACCCACTCGTCGAGACCGTCACTATTGGCAACACTCGTGCCGACAAAGAGCTGGTGGCACAGGTAGATGGGAAGACAGTGCCGCTGCACCAGATAAATGGGTTAACTGTTTTGGAGGTTGCGCTCAGTTTGGAGAAGAAAAAGGGGGAGAAGTGGTCAGTCGTTTGGAAGTCCAGCAAAACCAATGAATGCAATCTTGATTAACCTGTTTATTGATTCGAATTAATTAAAATATAATTATAATTAGAAATAAAATTTATTTATTTTTGTTGAAAATTGTATTTATTTTAATTGTTATTATTACCGGTAATAAAATTTTTCTAAATTATAATATATTTTTTGACAATAGAAATTAAAAATTAAACATTATTTTATTAAATAGATCAAGTACTTATACATTTTTTACATATTTTATGCAATATTTATCAATGTACATTTATTATTTGATAAAGTAAAAATAATATTCAAGTTCACATTTTTTACTTAATAAATATCTCAAGGTTTTAGGATTAAAGGATTTAACAATTAATAATCGATAAAATAATCGATAAATTATTGTATGAAATATTAATAAAAGCATAGTGATAAATAAAAACAATTTAGGCTAGCAACAAAAAATGAAAAACAAAACGCATTTTTCACTTTTACTTATAATCCAAAGTCTAATTGGGTTTTCACAGACAGCGGACATAAGAGCCGTTGACTTAAAATGTGAATATCTATCGAATCCGTTAGCCGTCGACAGTCGTCAGCCGAGACTCAGTTGGACTTTCGAGTCGACTCTTCCGACTATTGGACATAACTTATCGCAGTTGGCCTATCAGGTGCTGGTGGCCAGTGATCAGGTCTGGTTGGCCCAAGATATCGGCGATTTGTGGGACTCCAAGAAAGTAATTAGTGATAAGAATACACACATTCAGTATAATGGAAAGCAGCTTGATAATCAACAAAGAGCTTATTGGGCCGTCAAGATATGGGACCAAAATGATAAAGAGTCAAATTATAGCAAGGTAGCTTTATGGAATAGTGGCTTGGATCAAACTAAACTGTTTGGTCAATGGATTGGAGCCCCAAAAGACACTCAGAAAAAGGCTCTGGCTAACTTAACCGATATTGATGATAAGGTAATTTTAATTTTAAAAATCATTTTATTATAACAATTTATTTGATAATTGGTTAAATAGAATTATATCAAATGCTGTTTAAGAAACTTTTAGAAATTACAGAAATTATTGTTGTCATTTTTATGTTAAATTTTTAATAAATATATATAGACAAATTTTAAAGCTAAGTGTGAAGCAAGTGTATTTTTCCCACGTTTGAAGGGTTTTAATGATTACACTACTAAAGACGTAGAGTTGACACATTAAAGTAGGTATAAGAAATCCTAATTTTACTGCTATATCTATATGCATTATATAAATTATGTTAGAGGTTAAACCAGCTGAATTTAACTTTAAGTAACAAAAATTAAACAAACCTAATTCCTATTACTAGACCTGTTAAATGTTTAAATTTCGCGCTATGAAAACTCAATTAAAAGTTGTACTAGGTGTAAGGACTGTGCTATATGATACAGTAGTGCAATGAGCTGATTCAAAAAATTGATTACTATTTTTTAATTTTTAAACTTTAATTAATATGCATAAAAGGAATAACTGCAGTGTCCTATTCGGTCATTTTTAGAACAGTGCAGATACACTGTTTTTGTTTGTTTAATTAATAGTTTTATGTCAATAAAGCTATTTAAAACTTTAAACATATCACAACTAACTAATCTTTACTAAATTAATTAATAAATATATATATATAAACTTTTTTTATTACTATTTATAAGACATAGACATTATAGATGCAACACTTGCTTGACACTTCGACCCACTTAAAACCCACTTAGAATCTACCGATGTTTATATTAGTGCAAACCTTTAAACTGTACTTTTATTTTATTATTATTTGATATTGATCTAACAATAAGTCTACAACTATCAGTAATAGAAATTTTAAATACAATTACAACTAAACTTTAAAATAAGATGAACTCACTAGTCAGTAATAGAAAAAAAAAACTTTGAACTGTATCTACAGTATATGCTAATCAATAATTTTTCAAAGTCTCATATAGTTTCACTCCAATCAACAATATTATATAGAAATTTCCCTGGGAATTTACATAATTAATAAAATAAATATTTAATTTGTTTTACATTTTAAAAAATCTTATTCTATTTCAAGGTATTTAACAAAATTAATGTACATTTTTATATGCAGCAAACAATTGTCTTTAGTGTAATGTGACTTTAAAACAGTTTATATATAACATTGACAATTATCGTGTTTAAATTTTTTATAAGGATAAAATTTATAAAAATAATTTTTGATAAATTTTCCAGCTAGTCAAATCACTTCCCGGTTTAGTGCCCGTACTTTATTTACGAAAGACATTTACCGCCGAATCGAATATAAAGTCCGCAATATTATACGCGACGGCACAGGGAGTCTATAAAATACAACTTAACGGCCAATACATTAG
>JAQFXP010004637.1:0-10371 GCA_034693685.1 Belba bartosi
GGGGTTAAATTAATTTTTGAAAATTGGAGTTTTGGCCAAATTCTCATTGAAGTCAGAACTTTGATATTGAATAACTCGAAAACTAAATTTTATAAAAATATAGTTCCAACGGCAAAAAGGTGTCTTTTGATGAGATCTATAATACAAGTATAATGAATCCCGCCGGAAAAATACCAATAAAACCCCTTTATTATAAAAAAAATATTTTCTTAATATGCAGTTATTTTAAAATAATTAAAAAAAATTAAAACATTTATGTTCTAGTTTTAAAAAACTTTACTGTATTTTAATTATATTAATTTGCAAGACATTTTAATGCAAATTTATATTGTAAAAATTCTATTGCTAATATTTTAAATGCTAAGTGCAATTATTATTTTAGGTAAAAATAATAAATTTTGTACAAATTAAAAAAATTTGTAATTGTAAAACTATCAAGTGATCACTCTTATTTTACAGTTTTAATTTATTTAATTTTTATTTTGTTAAATATATTTAAATATTTATTTAGTTTTAATTATTAGAAATATATTAATAATACATAAGTAATATTAACAATATAATATTAATAAAAATTAATTCTTGATCAAATTTTTAAAAACAAGCGCCACTTGCATAACAATAGATTTAGGTTGTGGCACGGTTGGTTTAGGAAAATCTTTGTCAAATTCTTTATCACATTTTTTCACTTTTTCAGTTACTTTCGAATCCAAATAATTGAGTAAACCTACGAATATTCGTTGCATTCGATAAACGAGAAGAGTTTTGGACATTGTTTGGTTAGCATTGGATGGCATTGTCTCCACTGTCTTGTATTGCCATTGTTTGATGTAACTGTTCAAGTAGATCTAGTTTAATACAAATTCAACAAGTACATTTACTATTTGTTGCAAATACCAAGAGAGTTGGCCCAGAGTGATTTTGGTGTTGTTTTGTTGGGCGGATGCAAGTATATTGGTAATTTTAACACGCAACTTAGTCATTCTTTCCATGACTGTTTTATTAGTAGATATAGTCAACAGCATCGGCAGGAAATTTGGTGATTCATTCTTATCACACATTCCATTCTCTCTGTCGAACAGCTCTTTTCCATACGAATTGGCAATTTTGACAATTGCCGGGTTATTCGCTTCCGCTTTTTTTAGTGCATTAATTTGTGCTGGCAGATTTTTAATTCTGTTTTTGTCAAATATTGAAAATTTTCAAAAAATTAAAAAAATGTAAAAATCAATTATTTTGTTAATTATAAACAGATAAATCCATTTTCTATATTATATCTAGATAAATACTTGAACATATTTTTCAAGTTAATTATTCGCTTATAATGAATGAAGTGTTTAGTTTAATAGAAATAAAAAATTAATATCCCAAATTATTCAAGTTGTTAATTATTAAGATTAAAAATATATTTATTTATTGCTCACATTTATTTGTAAAGTATTATACAACTGTAAAGCAGTGATTCAATATTACGTTCGCACTTATGGGGAGGGGTGTCGGCCAAAGCGAATTTTTGCAAACGAGGGGAGGGGTAGAGACCTTAAGAACGTTCGCATTTAAATAATTTAAGGACAACATATCTACCTCCAACAACATGACCACTTAAAGCACTATTTCTAAAATTATTGTCGATTCCATGTTTATAATACACTATTTAAACGATTGGTTTAGTTTTAATTAAATTATTTATAAATATAGTAATATTTTTTTTAATTCTTAGAGGTGGGGGGTTAGGAACATGCAAAAGTAATTTTTTAAATGACTACATGCGAACAATTGCGAACATAGAGAAGGAGGGGGGCTAGATTTCTTAAAAAGTGCGAAGCTAATATATGAATCACCCCAAAGCTTTACTAGATGGCTTATATCAGCATTTATGTTTGTTTATGTGATTTATCAGGCCAGATTTTGGAAGATCAGATTATAAATTCTGATTAATAATTACATTTAACTAGTTAATTTAAAAGTGTAGTTTTAAATTAATTTTTATCTTGGTTAGATAATCGGCCAATTCAAAGGAAAATCAGAGGAGAAATTTGTGAAAAAAAAATTTGTCTAAAAACCTCGAGGGGGACTAAAGGAAAGGGGGTTTCAAGAAACCTATATAAATATGATGCAATGTAACTAAATTTAAACCGAATTTTTCACCAATTTAGAAAAAAAATTTCTAATACTGGTTTAAAAAATTAAAAATTTGCCGCCACTGGCAAAACGATAAAAAGGTATTTTTTTGCTGACTAAATAAAAGAGAAAATAAAGCCAATTTTTAATATCAAGGGAGTTTTTTGATCTAATTTACCTATCTTAACCCTGGTCTTGACTAATTTAAATTAAATAATTTAATTTAAATAACCATGTTTAATTAATAATAATTTTAATATTTTTATTGAATTACAAAGCAATAACATTTAAAAAATTAACAAAAAAATAATGATTAATAAAAAAATTATAAAAATTCTATAAATTAAACCAATATGGTTAAGTTAAATGAATATTATAATAATTTAATTGCTTTAACATGTACTAATTTGTTAATAAATAAAATTAATTAAATAATTAAAATATTATTATGCAAACATTAAAATAAATTATTGTATCTAGATATTTTAAAATTATATTAATACTTGTCTAAAACATAACATAACAAGTAAAACTTACGCCTCGCAAAATTTTTTTCCATCCACATCATGATTGGCTGTTGGTGTTGAATCCGCATCACCATAGTATATAAATCTGGCAAAGTAATCATCTATACCTGCCTTTTCATTACTTTGAACAACTATAGAGTTTTATAGTTAGTTTGATTAAAACTTGTTAATTTAATCAATATACAATATATATTGACTTACGCAGTGTCAGGCAATTATTAAGAGTTTAAATTTGTTAGTTAGCTTTTTTACTGTTTATTAAACATACAAAAACATTCTAACTGAAGGCCAGAGATAGGCCAGACTAGTCTTTGCAAATATGTTGTTTTGTATTTCTTAATAAACAGTTAAAAAAGATAACTATCACTTTTGAACTCTTAATCATTGCCTGACATTGGACTTACGGACAAAAATTGCTAAAACAGCTATTAATACAATTTTCATATTTATTATAATATTTAAAATTAAAGTAATTTAACGATTTATAAAATTAAAACTAAAACTAAAATTGTAATACAGTTTGCACTAATGGCTGCAATTAAATTAATTTTTATAAATGCTATTTTAAAGACGTAATTAAAAAACGCAATTAAAAAACATATTTGCTAAAATTTCACAACAATTACTTTAAAATATTAAATATTACTTTCAAATTAAAAGTTAATTAAAAGTGTGAAAATTTATAGCAAAAAATAATTGTCAAAAAGCATGCGCTGTGAATGTTTGCAAATTATGCCCTTGCCCAAATGCATGTTCCGTTTCTGTTTAACATGCTTTCAATCAGAACATCTCATAGTTCACAAAAATTGATTAACACTTTAACTGTTTACTAAACATACAAAAACAATATATCTGCAATGCTTAAAAACTAACCTTGGCAGATATACTGTTTTTGTATGTTTAAGAAATGATAGAAAAAACAAACATTTTAATTTCTTAACTTGTGCGCATCACTGCTCTCAATCATTGACTCAATTACATATGGACTATACAACTTATTACTTGCGCTACAATACATATTTACAAATATGTTTATTTTTTATTAAATGACTTATTTGTTAAATATTACTTAAATTAATTTTTAAATATCAAACAAAAATAATTTTGACAATTTAGGTTTGGAACTATGTTCTCAAAACAGGATTTTAGATAAAGATCTTATTATTTGAGCCAAAACTTAAGTCCAAAACAATAAAAAATATATACGAATTTAAAGAACTAACCCGGATAAGCACGTTGAGGTGGCATTTTTGAAATTAAAAAGAGTCTTAAAACACTTATCTTTAAACGAAAGAGAATTAAAAATAGTTTAATTTGTTTATCTTAAAATTTTTGTAAACCCCCAGGGGCCTTATCCCAAGCTTTTAAAGTCCGAATTTTTAGACAAGGCTCCTAGGTAATTTTGGAAAATTACAAGGCTACACTTTGAAAAATTTAAAAAATACACAAAAATACTTTGCTTGATTATTAATTAATATTTAAAATAATTTTTGAAAAACTTTTTGAATTATTTCCGGTTTGCAAAAATTATTGGATTTTTAAAAATTTGTTTAGAACTATTAATGTTTTTAACATATTAAAAATCAAAGGGAGGGAGTTTTCTCACCGTTTTTAAAATAAAAATTTAATTTTTAACATGTTTTTTGGCAATATTATTTTTTGTGTATATTTTATTAAAATGTCCACTCTCTTAAAATATTCTAATTTTTATTTTGGAACCAACGATATACCACACTATAAAGTTTAATTTACAGTGTTGCCTAAAATTAATAATAAATTTGTTTTGGATTATTTTTAGTTTTTTAGAATTAGTGACCAGTAGTGTAGATACTCTACTTATTAGGGGGACTTTTAAAAAATTTCGTTTAAAAATAAATGTTTTTTTAATTCGTTTATCCTAATTAGTAAAAATGCCACCTCAACGTGCTTATCCTAATTAGTTTTTTAATTATTATATTAATAATTATATTAAATTATTTTATATAATTTGTAATTTAAAATTTAATTATAAATTAATTGCAATTCTAAGTTTTGCCGCAAATAATAAGCGCTTTATACTTGATATAAATACATGTATTGATAACATTGTATTCGAGATCTCAATTATAATTTTGAAATTTTGAAATATTTTTATTGTAATTCTTGCTTGACTTTATATACGTATAATATATAATTAAATTTATTTATTATTAATTTACTGTTTAACTGTTTAAATATTAAAATTAAAAACAATTATTATTGAGTATTTTAATATAAATTTAATTTGTAGTTAAATTAAATTATAGTTAAATTTATTTTAATAAAAATTTCTCTCGTTAAAAACTTATTTAATATCTAAATTTTTCAACAAAGCAGCAAGTTGTAAGGTAACGGATCTTGGATGTATTGTTTTAGTTGTATTCAAATTTTTAGGCCAATTGCAGCTTGATACTTGAATAACAGCTTTTGAATCTAAATAATTAATTATTTCATCAAAGAAAAAATGCAAGCGATCTGATAAACAGTTCTTAACATCATTATCGTCTTTAATTAATTGAACTGTCTCATTTATCCACAGCTTTATAAAACTATTTTTAAAAATTAATGAAATATGTTATACTATATTAAAATTTTTTAATATTAAAATCAGGGTCAGCCAAGGTCAGTCGTGTTATATTAGGTTAGGTAGGTTACATATTACCATGGGTAAAATTGCAAATTATTTTTCAAACCCTCAAAGGACATTAAAAAGAAATAAAATGACGCATATAGCTAAATTCTTGCAATTAAACTTAATTTAAATAGATTTAAACCAAATTTAAACTAAATTTAATAAAATTAATTGAATTTAAACTGAGTTTATTACTAGTTTAGACGATCTCCAAAACAAATAAGGTTGTGTATTTTTTGGCTCAAACCTTAAATGGTATTTGCCAAATTTATAAAGTTTAAAAGCAATATTTTATCTACTATATATCCCCTTTTGGCTGACTCTGTTTTATATAGTGTATATTTAGTCATTATTACCAAGTCGCATCACCTAAACTCATATTTGTACCAGATTGACCTGTCCAAGTTAGCACATCAGTAAGTTTGTCTCTAATTTCTTTAAACTCTAAATTTCGATTATTAATAATTTTGAGCATGGCTGCATGTACAGCTGTGCTTGCTCCGACACATTGCATATTTTCTAAATCAAATTGTTGCTTGCTAATTAAATCAACCATTTTCATAAAAACTGAACTTGACGCATCTGCTTTTTTGATATTAGACATTAACGTGGGCATAGAATTTATTCTTTAAATAGATAAGATTTATTTTACTTAAATTAGTTTAATTATATTTAATAAACTTTTTATAAAGCGAATTTTAATTATAAGTTAAGATTTTGCCCAGTACTTATTTTTATTATTAATAATAAAATGCGTATAGGTTTTGCGCAATTAATCAGTGCAAGTTAGATGTTAACTATTAAAATTATTATTATTCTATTAATATAATTACAATTGTATTTCTAATTAGTTTTTATTTATACTAAAAATTCTTGAAATAATTTTTGTTTAATAAAACATTTATTAATAAATATAAAAATTTATAAATATTTAATTAAGAAAATTAAATATCAAACTGTAAACACCAATTCCAAAGCTAATAATAATTGTATTCTTATTATTATTATCTAGCTTGCACAAATATAAAAATAGCTAAAATGTATTATACAAATAAATCAAATACTACATACGATTCACAATACTTTTTGCCGTCTGTATCGTTCGGTCCAAATGGAGTATAATCAGGATCACCAAAAAATACAACTCTTGCAAAGTGATCATCTAAGCTAATATTTAATCCATCTTGATCATTTCCATAAACTATTGTTACTATTAAATAAAATAATTTTAGCAAATTTATTAATTTTAAAATATACTAACCAACACAAATTATCAGGCTGATAATTAATCGCATTTTTATATTCTATAAAATTATTTAATAATTTAATAATTTTTTTTAACGCAAACGTTTTTATAAAATTATATTATATTATTATTATTAACGTCATATTTTAATTTAGAAATTTAAAATACGGTTTATTTTCAAAATAAACTAAGAATTATTTACACAAAACTAATGATTAAAAATTTTAAAATAAAAAACATATTAAACTAAACCTAATTAGCAAAAATTTTTATTCAAGAATATCCGTAAAAAGTTAATAAAACTAAAAATCCGATATTTATATCTAAAATTCAAAACTTATTCTATAAAATTTAAAGAATTAACATCCATGAATCTAAAAAATACTCTATAAAATATTAATTTTATAATTATTACCACATTAAGAAAATTTGTTTTTAACGATTAATTTTAAAATCTTATCTATTTGTTCAACAGATGATATCTTAATTAAACTAGTTAAAGGTATTTAAAGAATTTCATCTAGTTAAGTTTACTGATTAAATACATACTAAATAAAAATAATCTGAGAAAACAATTTTAGTTAAAAAATAATTATTTATTTTTCATTTGGCGGATATTTGAGACCAGAATCCGGAAGCACAGTGACTACCCAGGCATCCTTGGCCAGTTTACCAGACTTTAGCAGTTTAACGGCTGCGGCAACATTTGCACCCGAAGTATAGCCCACATACAGACCCTCCATCACACCCAACAGCTTCTTGTAATGTAACGCTTCCTCATCGGTGATACCCGAAGTCATGTCTAGAGTATTATAATCAAAAAGCTTTGGAACGATTCCACTGCCCGAGCCCTGCAGTATATGCAAAGATTTGGTCACATTCTGGCCTCTAATTACTTCAGAACCCTTTGGTTCGACTGCAACGCAAACGATGTTTTTGTTTTGTTTCTTCAGATATCGGGAAACGCCTACAAAAGTACCGGCAGTTCCAACCGCTGCCAGAAAGGCATCGACACGACCGCCCGTCTGGCGCCAAATTTCGGCACCGGTAGTCTCTTCATGTGCTAATATATTGTCTTTATTGTGGTGTTGGTCCATATAATACGCACCCGTATTCTTCGCTATCTTTAGCCCTAATTGATTAACTGCGACTAAATCTGCCGGTGCGACCCGTCCCGGTGTGCCCTCTACTTGTGACGCTAGCGTTACATTAGCGCCGAATGCTTTCATCATTTCAGCCCTTTGAGGACTATTGCCAGCAGACATGGCTATAGTGACCGGATTGCCCAACACAGCGCCTACCAGTGCCAGACCACACCCATGGTTACCGCTTGACACTTCAACTATCGGTGCTTTTGGTTTGAGTACTCCCTTCTTCAGTGCATTCTTTATCATATAATAAGCCGATCTATCCTTAACACTGGCGCTGGGATTCAAAAATTCACACTTTACTAATAGCCTTCCCGGGCCGGGCCATAGTCTGTCCAATGCCAGTAATGGTGTGTTTCCTATTAGCTCTAATACCGACGCTTTGATATCTGTCGGACCATAGGTTTGAATCAAGATTTGATTTGCATTTACTATTGATTATATGTTTATTACTTTATTAGTTTAAATTAAAATAATTAAATTAATATCAATTAACTTACCTGGATAAAATATAAACCAAACAATTTGATAAACCTTTAGTTTATTTATTATTCCGATTAAATCAACCTTGTACATTACAGTATTAATGAGTGCCTTATTTTACTGTTTGAGTTGGTTACAGGCTGTAACTTACAGCTATTAATATTGTTTTTTATTTTATTTATAAACAGTTCTGGCTAACTTATTGTAAATACGGAAGCTTATATGTTTGTATTTAATTGTTGATACGTCCTGGTACATTTCGAATTACAGTTTTTGATATTTTCAAATTAATTATTGAATATTCTAATTTATAGCAAGTAAAGTTAAATCTCGCGTTTAAATAATAAAATAATTAACGTACAGATGTAATAGAAGAAAAACCCAAAATTAATACAAATAAAGTTTTAAGATTTAGTTTTAAAAACTTTTTAAACTCAGTGTTAATTAATTATGAATTTAATTGAACTGTATTTGAAACTCGAGCGCTTTCGGCTCTTTCATAACCTTTATCGGGAGTTACAAATAAAGTTTTGTTTATTTTTAAAATTTACTTAAATAACTCTTTAGACTTAGCGATAATTATTTTTGTAAAACAAACCATTTTCACTAATTAGTAATACATTTAAGGTAATAACTAAATTAAACAAAAGTATATTACTGTATCATAAGTATGCATGATACAATAATTAATATTTTGTTTTAATATTGTAAAATAATTTGAATAAAGAATCAATTAATTAGTAATTTACAAAAATGAAATTGAAATACATTTAAATATTAAATATATTTATAAATAGTTATATATTTAAAGTATTGATGATTTGCTGATTCAAAATTATAAAATTAAAGCATATTTTTAGCTCAAAACGAATTTTTATGCAAATAATGTAGACTTGCCTTAAAATATAGCTTAATAACTTTTCTTCATTTGTTATATGAAATAAAATTATTTTAGATTTACTTTATTAAACACAAAACAAATGATCATATGTTAAGCTCAAAGAGCTCATATGTTTATGGCCATGATCACTTTAGTTGCTTTCTATTATTAAATTTACTGAATTGCTCAATAAACACATATCCTAGCTAAAACGCAATAAATCTTATCTAAAGTAGTAAGGTGTTATAATATATTTTTAGAAATATAATAGCTAACTCGCTAAACAGACAAAGTATATAATTAAATCAATTTGTTATAATTCATTAAAGCATGCTGAAGTCTGACAGCGTGTCAACACAAATAAAGGGTAAATTTAAGACGTTCTCAATTGATGCGAAAAAACGATTTATGCAACAAAAAAATCAATTTATTTTCACTTAAAAACTTATTTATTTACATTTTAAACGTACAGTATTTCGAAATCAATGTCAGTGAAGCACAAATACTATTGACTCTTCAAAAAAAAAACTTTTTGTGACAATTATTATGCAAAATGGGTGAGAAAGCACATTATTTTACATATGTGCACACTTGAGAATTAGTACACTTTTATTCAGTCTGTCATTTTTTTCTCACACTTTAATTTTTAAAACATTTTGCGAAAATATGTATATTTTGTAAAACTATATTAGTTTTATGTAAATCAAAGCAATGGATAAAATATTTTTGAAATTTTTTTTATTTACTTTGATTTTTGATTCGTGTTTATCAATAAATTTTAATTTAATTGGTTAGTGACCTGACATTATTGATTAATATAAAAATTTAATATTTTTTCAAATTTTTTGTTTACTCTTTTAATAGAATTTAATAAAATTCTCAAAAATCTAAATAATTCTTTGACGGGTGTGCTATTCGAAAAACAACTAGATAACTATTTAAAGGTAATATATTTGTATTCAATTATTAAATTTTAATCGAACTTATTTATAAATTTATTTTACATTTAATTTTAATAAGCTATATTTTATTTTTCTTAAAATTTTGTCATATTAAAATAAGTTAAAATATATAAAAAGTAAAATATTAATTTTGTTGTTATAAAAACGTATTATTGCATAATTTAGATTTTAAAATTACTAGCATATTTAATTAATAATTAATATAAAGTATATATTTTATTAGAGTCATATTAAATGTAAAGTCTGCTTTTTATGTTTTTCCCTTTTTGTTAATGGCTTCGCGCGCGATAACCTGGTGTTTGTCGAAGTTGAATATATTTTTGATTTAAACCTTAAATAGTGTTTTATTTTAGT
>JAQFXP010004638.1:0-10368 GCA_034693685.1 Belba bartosi
GTGATAATACTGGTTTGATTTCTGTTTATTAGCAACGGGATTTTGGGGTTGGTAGAATTTGATAACTATTGATGCCATTTCTTTTTATTTCTAATGGGATTGTCGTTGGTGATGTTACCCGTATGATTTTTTTATAAACAACGGGATTTTGGGGTTGGTAGAGCTTAAATAATTTTGGCACTACTTCTCTTTATTTGCAATGGGATTGTCATTGATGATGGTACTGGTATAATTACTCTATATTAGCAACGGGATTTTGGGGTTGGTTAAGCTTGAATAATTTTTGGTAGTACTTCTTTTTATTTGCAATGGAATGGTCGTTAGTGATGGTGCCGGTATGATTTGTTTTTATTAGCAACGAGATTTTGGGATTGGTAGAGCTTAAATAATTTTGGTACAATTTCTGTTTATTTGAAATGGGATTGTCGTTGGTGATAATACCGGTATGATTTCTGGGTGAAATTACCTGAGTGAAACTACCTGGGTGAAACTACCTGGGTGAACCTCCATGATTAAAACTAACTGGGTGATACTACCTGGGTAAAGCTACCTGGGTGACAATACCTGGGTGATGATACCTGGGTGATACTACCTGGGTGAAGCTACCTGGGTAAAACTATTTGGGTGACAATACCTGGGTGAAACTACAAACTGGGTATGGTAGATGTTAACAAACTGAGTAGACATTAACTGCTGACATTTTATTGCAAATTTTGACTGCTGGCTTAAAACTCCTGAATTTTGACTTCTGATTCTTAACTGCTAATTTAAACTGATTACATTTGATTGCTGATTTAGACTGATTAAATTTAACTACGGACTTTTTTGTATTTATTTTTAACTAATTACTTTTGATTGTAGCAATTGTTTGCTGAAATTAATCTTTGATTTTGAAGTTTGACCTTTAACTGCAGATTAAGATAAGCAAAACAAAATAAATTAAATAGAAATTTACTAATAAAACTTTTGCCTAAATAAAAGTTATTCTAATTTTCATAAATACAAAAGTTTTAACAATGTTGAAAATAAACGCATGATAAAAAGCAAACAATCAAATGCTCGGGAATTAAAATATTAATAAGATAAAAAAAACAAAATTTATCAAATGTAGTAAATGTAGTAATTATTGTTATGCATTGTTAGAAACCGTAGGTGTCTGGCAAATGTAGTGATTATTTCTATGCATTGCCAGATACCGGAGGTGTCTGGCAATTGTAATGAATATTTCTATGCATTGCCAGACACCGCAGGTGTCTGGCAAATGTAGTGATTATTTCTATACATTGCCAGACACCGTAGGTGTCTGGCAAATGTAGTATTTATTTCTATGCATTGTTAAACACCGGAGGTGTCTGTCAAATGTAGTAATTATTTCTATGCATTGCCAGATACCGAAGGCAGCTGGCAATTTTAAGACATTATTGGGCTTACTTAAAAACATTTATGTTTGTTCATTTTTCAATATTATGAATGCAATTATATGGCAATTTATTTTAAGTATTATGCATATTTTAATTATAATTTTATATTTTAGTAAAGAGTAACTTAATATTCTGTGTTAGTATAAAATAATAAATATTACAATTTTGAGGCTTTTAGTTAAATTATTAAACGTCTGTTTTTATCTAGCTAATAGAATTTTGCCAAACGTTTCTCGAAAATGTATTAAGTTCATACTGTTCAGTCTTGTTTTTATATATAATTAACTTGCTGTATATTTTTATATTTATTTAGTTTAATTTTAAAATAAATAAAATTTAGAAAACATTTGTAAAAATAATGTGTAAATATAGCATTTTACATTAATTTTTTAGTGTTAATTACGAGGTCTTATACTATTAAGTAGGACGGGCAATTCAAGGCTAGTGAGCTTTTTATTAAACAAATTACTATTGATAAAAAAGCATTTATTGTAACTAGAAAGTATATTTTTAAGATAGCCATTGATATACTAATACAAACATAAAACTTTAATCAATTATTTTTAAACTTATTGTAATTGCAAATAATTATTACAAAAAAAATTATTATGCTACCATAAAAACAGGAAAACATTAATTAAATAATGTAATTATTATAATTGTATACTTAAATACATTAACTTTTAATTTTTTTTTAATTTTTTTACTTAAACTAATGTACATAATTAATAAATCGGTAAAAAATGACAAAAATCTACATGGGTAAATAATTATAACTGACTCTCTAAAGAATATAAATTTATATATAAAAATTTATTACTGCAAATGTAAAAAATAATTAAATTAAAAATATTTTTGTTGTTGAAATATTTAAAGACATTATTAATTTTTTATATACTTAAATAAAAATATTCTTAAATATTTTATCAATTAATTATAAATTTAATAAATTTTATATTATTAGTGTATTAGTCTACTTATTCTTTAATTATATTTTGACTTTATTATACAATATTTTAATTATTATAATTAATTATTTACTTTAAAAATATAAAAATTATTTAATTAAATAACAAATTAGTATTGCAATTAACATTATAAATTATATTTTCAATTATCTTCATTGAGATAAGAAGCAACTATTTATATGCTTTTACGCCACGTATTTAAAATTTATGGTTGAAATAAAACAACTCTTAAATTAATCTAGTATCAAGAATTTTAAAATTAAATGATTAAGCACTATTATTTCTTATTCACAACAATAAATTATACTTGTAGTTATTATACTTGTAAAATATTATAGCTTATATTATGTGCTAACTTGTAAGTTATTAAGCGTGCAAATTATAGTCTACAAAATTTTAGCGTTGATTATTATTAAAACAAACAATGTATTTTTAATTGCAAGCTTTATTTTTTAGTATATGTAATTAAAAAACTTTTAAAATTTATGCTTGTAAAAGTTGTGCTTCTTACTTTTTAATTCAAATTACAAATTTGTTTTTTTAATAATAAAATAATATTTAAAATATTTTATTAACTGTAAATTTAATTTAAAAACAATTACATATAATTCTTATTAAGCCATTAAAAAAAGTAAATTAAAAAAAATTAATAAGAATTAAAAAGGAAAATCCTTGGTTTTAATTGAAAAATAGGATTTCCTTTAAATTGTTTGCAAAAAAAACTAAATAATAATGTATAAAATCAAAGGTTTGTTGTATTAAATTCTACCAGTTTAAAAAATTTGTTTTGATAAAATGAAGATTATTTACATTATTTTGTTTTGTGTATTTGCTTTAACTTTGGCTCAAAGTAAGCTTAAAATAAACAAACATGTTATTTATAATAAATTTATTAATAAACAAGATTGCTAAAAATTAAATTCAGGCCAAAATTTGAGAATAAGCCGATGCCCGCCATTAAATCCAGGAATTCGCTGCTTTCGACATTATGACCAATGTCCTTTAATTGGTTTCTCGTGTTCTAACCGTTCGTCTCGCTGTTGTCCCGGCGAATGTGGCAATAAATGTGTTGTTCGATTCAATGGATAAATCGCAACACTTATTGATTAATTGATTTATATGTTTATGATTTATATGATTAAAATAAATTGTAATCCAATGTAACTTTTTTCAAATGTATTGTTATATTCAGTTAAGAGTTTAATACTCTAAATAATTTAGAGTTTATAAATGTTTTGCTTTTTTGCTTGTTTTATTATTTGCAAACAATAATTGGCTTTATTATTTTTATAATTTGTCATTATTTCTATTAAAAAATAATAACAAGTAAGTGTTATATGTTTTTAACAAAATATAGATATTTATATATTTATTTATACATATGTTAAAAATAACTTTTTTAAAAACTTTATTTAAAAAAATTTTAATACATATTTGAAAATATATATAAATATATAATTTTTGCTTGTAGCCTCCCATCCCTTTCCCCTTTACATAAGTGATTATTAATAAAGAGAAGTAAATGTATTTTTTGTAATTTTATGTCATTTAAAATATAGATTGTTAAAAAAATTAAATAGGTTGGTAAGTACTAATCTTTCGACAATGTCTTGTTGTGTTTCGCCAGTATAAAAAGTAAAGTAATTTGAGGATTTAATAATAGCGATTAGATATTGGAATTTAGATTTATGGTATATAGCGTTGATTTTAAAATTTTAGTAAATAGTGATTTAGCAAATCTGCTCTTGATCTTACTGTTAAGTCTTGTTTTATATATAATGTAGATATTATTAGCTAATCTCGAGTCAAAGCTTTTATCTCGGAAATGATACTTTAAGAGCTTAATAAGAATTAATTTAAAACTTTCCAAAATTATTAAAAATTCATTTAAATTTTGATTTAAAATAAGTTATTAAATATTCTCTAAAATATTACCAAATTAATCAATTAATTTGTAAGGGATAACAACTGGCCAAAATGTTAACTAAAATATAATAAATAATATTAATTAATTAATATTATAGTATTTCTAATTCTGTTGTCGACAGTAATTATGTTCTCAAATGTGATGTTTACTAAATGTCAAGAATTCGGAATTGATTACTATTTGAGATTCAACTGTTGTGACAAACTTTATACTGGCACTTTTTTGTATCAACTATTTAAATTTTTATTTCTATAGCAACTAAAGTTAATAGTTTTTGTTTAACACATTTGCTAAATTATCTAGGTTTATTTTTTTTATTGTGTAATTTATTTGCAAAAAGTTTTGTAAAGTTGCTGCAAATATTTGCTTTTTTACTTGATTAAAACAAGTTTTGACATAGATGATTTATGTTATTGATAAATTTAGCAACTGTTAAAATAATATATTTATTATAAATAATTTGCAAAATTAATTAATATTTATGGAAATAAATTTAAATTAAGTATTTTATCAAGAATAGTTTTGTTTTAATTTAAATATATTAGATTTATATACTGTAATAAATTTATTGAATTAGCAAGATATTAATTATTAAAATGCGTAATAATAAAAATATCATTTTTAAAAATATGGAAAAACAATTAAATGGACTAAAAGTTCTGATAAATTATCATAAAATTACTGGAATTACATATTGGGGTTCGAGTATTGGGCAAAAAACTAAAAATTATATAAAAATACTACAAATTATATGGAATATAATATTTGCTATTTTTATGATTTATTATTCAATCATTTCATTACAAATATTATTTAATAATTCAAAGTTAACTGGACTAAAACAAACAAAAACAGTGTTGGTATTTATAATTTATACACTTGGTTATAATTGTTTTATACTACAAATACCATTTGTCGGCGTATTTCTGCTATGGAAAGGAAAGACGATTTTGGATGAGTTGAAAAATCAAGAATTGTTTCAAATTGAGTGCAAAACTGAGAGATTGTTTGGTTTTATCATAACTTTAGTTCAGTTTCTTATTTCCTTTATTGGCTTTTTAATGTCAATTATTACATTTTATAAACAATTTGAAAATAGCTATACTTTTCAAACATTTCGACTCATTTTACTCTTTTTGTCAATCAATTCCAATATTACTATCATTTCATTGATTGCATATAAAAGTTGTCTAATATCTGAAAATTTCAAACATATACTCAATTCAAATGCTGTAAATAATTTGGAATTAATTTATAAAAAAATTAATAACATTTTTAAAAATGTTAAAAATTTTGATAAATTAATTTCATTTTATATTTTAATTTCTCTAATTTCTAATACTATTTATTGTATATCCAACATATGTTTGATTACGCTTAGCATCAAGGTGAGCTTAGTTTGGTCAGCAAGCTCATTTTTCTATTGTGTTTCTGTAATATTAATTTTGTGTTTAATTTGTGATAATATTCCAAAAAGTTTTAATAACTTTATCACTCAATTAGAAGACATTCATTTGAGTAAAGCAACTGAAATCTCGACTAAAGATAAATTAAATTTAATTTTAATCAAATCATATGAATCGCGAATATGTTTAAGTGCATTGAATTTGTTTAAAGTAAACGCAAATACATTCATATCGAGTATGGCTTTAGTCGTCTCCTATTCTGTTGTTCTCATTCAGACAACAATTCAGTAAAAATACAAACTTTTAAAGCATTTATTTACAAATTATGTGTAATTAAAATCATTAATAAAAATAAAATTATTAATAATAATAATTATTACTATAAATAATAATTAATTTAATGTTAAAAAATTAATTTACAATTGTTAAATTTCTGTTTGTAATAACAAAATTATTATCCATTCAACGTTAGCTTATTTATATTTAACAAAAATATAAATTATTAAATAAATCTAGCATATTTCATACAGTAGATAATTTAGATAAATAAAAGAAAAAAATATATTATAATCTGTAATAAATTTATTCAAGGCACACTTAAATAATTAAGTCACGGGAAAGGTGATAGATAAATTAATCTATTAATTAAAAATATGTATAAATATTAATAAAGTTTGTAACTATAATGAATCAAATAACAAATGTGACATAATTACATCACAGACATACGTACTACTAAACTTCTACCCTGCTTACAAGGTCTAATTTATTAATTATTTTAATTGCAATTACAGATATCTAAATTTATTTTAAAACTTACGTAAATGTATTGTATGCAATTTATTTTTTATTTAGTAAGCAAAAAATTAAAAATTAATTAAATTTTTTTCTATTTTTAATATGGTCACATTTTCTAATTATTTGCTTTATACAGTATTATACATAAAATATTATTTTGACTTTTTTAATCATAAATGTTTAAAGTAAAAATTAAATAAAATATATATATTATTTTTGTTAATTGGTATATAATTTTTAAATTTTAAACATTTTAAAACTTTTAGTTTAATAAATAAAAATTTTATTGTTACTTTATATGCTATAATTTATATTTGATAAATTATAACTAGTAAATATGTTTTAAATTTATTGGCAAAACTTGAACAATAGTTTTAAAAATATATATTTTTATCTAACCAATTAATTAAAATAAAACATTTGTAGAGATTAAACGCACAAGTTTATTGAATAAAATTGATTTTGACATTTAAACATTTAGTGAATCAAAAGAAGTGCAGTCGTAGTCATGTATTCCACAAAAATATGTATTATTTTATTGTTTAAAATATTAATATTTAGCTCAAGTATTAATAGCCAAAACTACCCTGACTACTCGGACTATCCCAACTATCCGGACTATGATGATCCATGTTATATAATCCTATTTATATAAAGTTAAAATATATAATAATTATAAAAATATTAAATTTCAGACCCAGACCCAAGTGCCAATCCATGTCAGGCGATAGTTCCCAGAGCCGTATGGAAAGCACGCAATCCAACCAAAGCGGCGACGACTATACCAGCCGTCGATCACATCTTTATCCATCACACGGATGACGGCAATACATGCGATGATTTCAACTCCTGTTCTCTTCGGGTGCGAACGCTTCAGAGCTATCATATCTTGACTAAAGGCTGGAACGATATCGCATGGAATTTCATCATAGGTTTGAAATATAAATTTAAACATTTTTTAACTTAGCAATCAGATTTTTATAAATTATGTTTAGTAATTTATAATTTTAAAAATTATCCGGTATAAATTTATTACTAATTTAAATAAAACCAAATTGTATCAAACAGGTGGTGACGGCCAGGTGTATGAAGGGGTCGGCTGGAATAAGCAGGGTTATCATACACTCAACTGGAATCCGAGATCATTGGGAATTGCGTTTATCGGACAATACAACGACAAATTTCCGAGAGATTTAATGATGTTAGCGCTTCGAAACCTGATTACTTGTGGCGTTTTGAAGGGTTATATACGTAACACATATCGACTGCACGGGCATAGAGATGCACTCCCTTCGACCAGATGCCCGGGTGATAATTTGTACGCTGCTATATCGCAGTGGCCAACCTTCCTAGGTAGTGTCTAGGTTGTCTAGTGTCTAAAAATAATGCGTTTTAATTAAAAATTGAAATAAATGTTTTAAAAATTTTTAGAGTTTTAATTTGTATTTTTAATTCAACTTATATTATTTCTATACAACTGTAAATTTTTTTATCATGCCCGAGGTCTTCTCTCTGCACAACCGGGGGTTTCAACCCAGTCAGAAATCGTCACATCACCGTGAGGTATGGTAACTCTGGGTAGTGGTCACAGTTTTAAGAGCATACACCTGAACGCTCCGTATACCTAGATTGTGGCTAAACCGCTTGTACACTACCAATTAACGGCGCTTGGTAAGCAGCCCGTGGTCGTCTTGCCCTACAAAGCGTATTAAACCTTTGAAAAGAGTAATTAGTTCAGACGGGTTTTGAACTCACTACCTGTCAGACTTAACTGCAGTCGGACGCTTTGAACTGGTATCTCCTTTTCCTTCCCCGCTGAGTCATGTTATAGATTTTACAAAATTGGCAAATTATTTTGACAATTTTTGTTGTAAATTATAATTGTATGATTTAGAGTAATTTTAAATTTATTATACGTATTATAAAGTAAAGTTATTTAAGTGTCCTTAAATGTTTAAAAAATAAGTTATGTCATTTAAAACAAATTACTGACAGATGAAACTTTAATTTAGTATATATATAAAATATATTATTAATTACGCTTTATTAAATATATAAATTACACTTAATTGCACAGGAGGGGCGAGAAATGGCTAAAATAATCATATACCCCTAAAATAATTATATTTATTTAATTAATAGAAATTAATCTAATCTAAATTAATCATATTTAGAAATTATGAGTTGTAATCATAAACAGGAACAACTTGAATTTTCCTCTAAAAATCTCTGCTATTTTAAAATAACTTAAGTCTCATTTGCTAATTTCTCTAAGTTGCTAGACAATATTAAGCAAATGGCACCAAGTGGCAACTAGAACTTGAAAGAATAACTTATTAAATTTTTAATAAAATTTTTAAATTACCCAGAAAATTATTTTTTGCTAATAAGTAAAGCAATTTGATTTAAATTATTTTTATTATATTGTTAAAATTACAAAGCTTAAATATTTTTAATTAACAAAATAAATTAAAAATAATAATAAATAGTTTAGCCTAAATTTATTCGAATTTATATTAATATTATCCAAATAACTTTAATTGCACCAATAAGTATTGATTAAATAATAAAATTTAACAAAAATAAATTTACAAGTTAAATGACATTAATAAAATAAAAATTTAATTATTCTTAATAACTCTATTTTTAAATATTTTTTAAAGTTTCTAATTTTAGCAAGAAAATATTATAAAATTATATTTTTTATAATAAATAGATAAAATAACATTTTATCATGATAAAATTTTTTTTAATAAGCAATTTTATCAATTTACAGACAATTTTTTAAAACTATTTATCGATTTAAAATAAAAGCAATGATAAATCACTAAATATCATATTGTCTGCGTCATTACAAAATAATAAATAATAGTAATAATATGAGCTGGAATAAAATTAAATAAACTGTAATAAAGATATTGTTTATTAAATATTAATTTATTTAGTTTAATCAAAGAACTTTACAAATTAAATTTTTTGAAATATTAATATTATCTTAAAGATAAAATATCTAAAAATAAAAATATAAAAACTTTGTTTATATTTTAATATTTTTTATGTATAAGCAAATAAAATTGATTGAAATTATATTTTAATAATTTAATAAATATACAAATAAAGGCAATATAGAATTTGCATAATTTTACTTATTAAATTAATTATTTTCAGAGGAACAGGAAAAATTTTAATTTTCCTCTAAAAATCTCTGTATTTTAAAATATCTTAACACTCACTTGATAATTTCTCCATGTTGATAAACAAAATTAAACAAAGTGGCACAAAAAACTTGAAAGTTCTAGTGCCTGGTTATTTTTATTATGAAAAAATCAAAAAATTATATTTAACGAATTAATGTACAAATAATAAATCATAATATTTATTATTATAGTAATTCAAGTTAATTATTGTTAATATATTTAAAAAAGCCATAAAAAGTCATTATTTATGCTAATTAAACTTTTGAATAAAAATAGATTTTTATATTTTAATACAATAATTTGAACTAAATAAAATTTTTATTCTAATTAAACTATCAGTTTACAATGAAAATCAAAAATAATTCAATACAAACTAGTCAATATCATCAAAAATGGTAATATAAGCTAGAATAAATGTTATACAAACTGTAGTAAATATTTATTCATATTAATTGCAGAATGAAATCAAAATGAAACTGAAAAACAAAATCTCAAATAATAATAATAATGACAATAATAACGTCATATCATTTGACGACCAAAATAATCCAGTTAAAAAAGTGAATGAAAGCAGCTTGGAACCATTTCGGATCACTTGGAAAGACTTGACTTATACGGTGTCGCAGAAGGCGTTTGGGAGAAGCGATAAAA
>JAQFXP010004639.1:0-10365 GCA_034693685.1 Belba bartosi
GATCAGGGGAGTCATTTTTCAAAAAACGCTCAAAAAACACATTTTTCCTAATTTAACTGGATTTAAACTAAATTTATTTAAATTAACTGGATTTAATCCGGATTTAGCACCAATTTAGGGAAAATTTCCTAATTTTGGGCAAAAAACCCTAAAAATTTGTCGGCCTTGGGCGGCCGACAAAAAATCGAGATGGGGTACCTTTTCGCGGACCAAATGCTAGGGGGGGGGGGATAAATCCTAATTTTTAAAATCAAGGGGGAATTTTTGGCTTATCCCCCCCTTCTGAATCTCTGCTGTTAGCACTTTTGTCTTAAAGATTTATTTTTTCATTTTGTGTAATTTGATTATGTTTTTTATTAATAGTTTCATTGAATTTGTATTTCAATTATTTCTATTTTTTCTTATTATTAATTGTTTTAAACTACAGTTCAGGTCCAGTTCTGTCAACTGGGTTGGGCGGAAAAATTAAGAATAAAACGGGAAATAGAATAAAAGTCAAATAATTTAATATTATTTCTATTTAAAAAAATAGAGTTTAGAATATAAGGACAAAATTGGAAAAGTAACCAGGCTGGAAGGAACACAAAACTGAACTTTGACTGTATTGTTTATATTTATTTTATAAACTATTTTCTTTTACTTATAATAATTTCTATTATATTATAATTATTTTGTATTAAATGTTTGATTTTTTCTTTACATAAAATTTTGTTGTTTTATCTTTGACTATATATCTGTCTTAAAGTTTGGAAAACTTATGTTTTGTTTCCTATAATAACTTCGTTTACTTAATATTCGTATATTTTTCTCAATATTTAAATCAACAATTTTTATTAAATAATAATAAAAATTATTATTCAATTGTAATCACAATTTTGTAACCAAACCAATGTTTGAATTATAAAGTCATTTATTAAACAAATCTTTAATTTTTTATTCAATTATTAATGAAATTGTTAATACACAAATAGCAATTATTTTAATTATTGTATAAAAATAACAAAAATTGATATTTAAGATAATATTATTATTAATATAATAATAAAAATATAGCACAGCTTCCGATACTAATCCATTAAAATAGCAAATATTTAGACCAATAACTGGTATTGTATTTATTGATCTCTAAATACAAAGTGGTTTATAGAAAGAAATATTTATTTTCCAAATCAAAACTCAAGATTAGTCCTGTTTAAATTCAAAATGAGCGCGTTATACTTCTACACACTAGTCTTTTTATCTTGTTAATATCAGAAAAGTCATACACAATAATCATTTTGAATTAAAGACATTTTTTATTTTGAAGCTTGAAATCAAAACAAATATTCTTAACAACAATAAGTAATTTCAAATAAATTGCTATAATTTGTTTGATTCTAAATCAGTGGTAAAATGCTATTAATATATAATTATTTGCAAAAACAATTGACTGTAAATTGGATTCAAATCCAATTCAATGCAAATTGTTTTGATTTTTTATTAAATCAATATTTGAATTGATTTTAAATTGAATTTCAAGCAAATTAATTATAGGTTTGTATTTATTTAATTGTATTTTTGTTTTAATTATTCAATTAATTAATTTATAACCAGTTAAAGAATATCCAAAGTAGAAGTAGAATTTGCCCCCTTTTTTATATTATATTTATTTCTTTAATGCATACATATAAACTCAGTTGGCAGTCTACTCTGGACTTGCTATAACAGCTTTTGCCTAAAATTTCAAAAAACACATAAGTACTGGAAACTTATCGATAATTTGTTGCAAATTATAGTCAAATACAAAAACAAAATAAATGTTTTGTTAAAATTTAAATTAATGAAATAGTCATTTAGAGTGACATTATAATATTGTTTGCATTTTTAGATATTAATTTTTGTTTGCAACTTGTTATTTGCCAATGTTTTTTATTCTCTATTAATTATAATGTTGTATACGATAAGCAACCAAGTTAATTTAAAAACGTAATGCATTGATGTACTTCCGGTAAATCGCGATTTACCTTTTGAGCCGGGAAACTCAAAATGGTATTTTTAAAAATTAGAATATTTTGGCTATATCATTTTGGATAATTATATTTTTTAGTAATTAATATTGTAAATTAAAAAAAGGAAAAAGATCACACAATATAAAATAATTATTGCATAACAATTTAAAATTAAATATATTTATAAATTTGTTTAAACAACTAAAACAATATTCAAGATAAACAACAAAAAAAGAAATTTCTAATATTTTCAAAAATAAAATAAACAAATTAATTTGATTAAATAAAATTATATATTGATTATTGATATTTTTGTATAGATATGAATAGACAAAACTTAATAAAATAAAATATAAAATAATTTATAAAATATAACAAAAACATTAGTAAATGTATTAAATAAAGAAAATGTCAAATAATAAACTGAACGGAATGAAATTAATCGTAGCTGCTAATCACGTAATTTTATATATTTATTTTATTTTATTTATTAATAAATATAAAAACCTAAACTATCTAGATACCTCCATTTGTGATTCGCAAATATGAAAACTCAGACATAAACTTAGATTCAGTAAACGGCACTGAAATTGACATGTTAAAAACATTGAGTGAATATCTTAACTTTACCTATGAATTAATTGATTGCGAACATATTTGGGGTGTTAAATTATCAAACAATTCATGGAGTGGCATTGTTGAAAAAGTTTATCAAAAAGAACGTATATTTTGTTATTTTTAAAACACTTTAATTATTAACATGTTAATTTTGTAATCATTATAGACAGCAAACATTGGCATTAGTTCCATGTCATTGAGATACGAGAGACTGGAAGTGATATCGTATTTATATCCAAATTATATCAATTCAATGACTTTTACCACACCTATACCTGAAATAGAGGGATACTCTTCGTCACTGTTCGGACCATTTGATTACGAGATTTGGATTATTTTGTTTGCATTTGTTTTATTACAATTTTTAATATGTACTTCTGTTAGATATTTTACCAATGTCAATTTACAAATTAAATGGTCAATTATTACAATACTATTAAATCAAACATTTACTTTATCTAAATTTAAATTATCAACGAAGAGATTATTTATATTAGCTTGGATACTATCTAGCTTTATTTTAAGCATACATTATTGTGATGTACTCTATTCACAAATGACGTTAACTAAATATTCGAATGAAATCGAAACAATTTTTGAATTTGTTTTAGCAATAAAATCAAGAAAATTTAAAATTGTTGAAGTGGAAAATGACATCACTATTAAAAGATTGGAGGTTTAAAATAAAAATTTATAAAAAATTTTTATTTAATAATTTTATTTACCATTTGTTAGGATATCGGTATTTTTGGATACCAAGACAAATATGATGATTACATTTTAAAAGTTAAATCAAGCACGGAATTCTTAAATTTATTAAAACAATTTCCAAAAAAATATGTTTTTATTGATGAGAGATTAGCAAGTCAATTTTACATTTATAATAAAAATATTAAACAATATCTACCAAGCATAAATAAAGATTCAAACTTTAACCTGGACATACATGGAATAGTAATACCAAAAGATTTTTGCTATACAAATATTTTTAATAAAATGTAATATTTATTATATTTTAATTAAAAGTTTTGACTAATTTTGCTAGGACAATTAAATTAATTTTTTAATTAGAATTTTAAACATTGGACAAGCTGGCCTTGATCAACATTGGCAAAAACAATTTTTTATTAATATAGAAACCATAAAAGAAAAAAATATATTTTGTCAATTGAATCTTGATCATTTGTATTATTTATTTAAAATTTGTTTAATTGGATATTTATCTGCTTTTATTTGGTTATATATTGAAATAATATTTTTTATATTTAAAAGTTATATTTAATATTAATTTTTAATTTACTGTACTTTGAGGCTTATTATCTAAGATGCTTTAAAGGCCTATTAAATGCTTATTTTAATGGACGTTAGATATACTATTTTTAAGCCAAATTATATTTATTCAAATAAGTTGTTACACTTTTAGGAGTGTTATACAGTGGAAACTAAAATGCAATTATTTTAATATAAAGAGGCTTTCCATTAATCTTGACGCTTGTAATTTTTAAATAACTTTTTAATAAATAAAGATAATTTAATTCTGTCAAAAGTATAAAGTAATGGTACATTCACAATTTTTTGTACTAAACAAAAAATTCGAAACCGGTCACGTGATTAAAAAATAACATGTATATTCAGAATGCACTAGTTTTTTTTTGAAAACTAAATAAAATAGAGCAATTATTTCAATTGGTAATTTTTAAGGAATAATAAAGAAATTAAATGTCGAAAAAAATTTTAAAATACGATATCAGGTTCAGTTTTTATCAGAAGTTATACTTTGAAGAAATAGACGATTTATAAACTTTTTTCAAAATTATTGACACACAGAAACAAAAATTAATAAAAATGTAAAATATAAATTTGATGCTTTGATAAATAATTTATTTAATATATCATTAAAGCTGATCATTGCTGCACACTTAACCACAAACGCACATAAATAAAATAAAATTTATTATTTAAAAAATCTTTAATTAAAACAAATATTACATAAAAATTTATAAAAAAATAAGGAATAGACCACCAATTTATTATTATTTATTATAATTTAAAGCTTTAACAAATACTAAATTTAAATAAATATAAACAAAAAATTTACATGTTTAGAAAAATAAAATGAAAATTTTATAATTGGTTCTAATGCGTAAATAATTAAGCTTACATAACTAAAATTTTAAATTAAAAAAATTATTTTAAATCTATTTGAAACCCTTATCTAGTTTGTGTTATTAATAATTGAATCATAAAATAATAAATTCAATAAAAAATACTATATTGGAAATTCCAAAACAAAATAATGTTAAATAAAAAATATCGAATAAGTCGACCAAGGTCAGTTCATTAAAATTGTATAAAACTATTTCCGGTTTCATAATAAAAGTAATAATTTGGTTTGAATAATAATTTAAAATGTCAATTTTCCATCTTTTAATTTGCCCTGTTTCAAAAATACGCGGCAAGCTAAAAAAATAATTTTAATAAAAAATAAATATAAAATATAATTTAAAAATATTAAATATTTACAATTTATTAAAAGCATTTATTAATGTTAAATCCGATGCATTATTTAGCATAAAATATGGTTCTAATCCTCCGCTATCTTCGGAGATATGCATCAGATCTATGAAATCGACGTCTCTTTTGGTTTTGTTATCATATTTTGAAAAATCAATTAAATCGAAAATCAAATCAAGTCTTGTATTAGAATAAGCGAGAGAACCGTTTTGTAAACCTTTTGCCAACATTTGCATATAACGATCATCAAAAGCATCTTCATAAATTAATAATTTAGGTTTAATAGCTTTGGCTAAAGTACTGTTGATATTATTAGCAAATGCTGATAAAGAACTGACTTTATTCGCAACAATTCTCATATCTCTTCGTTTGGATAACTGATCCAAAGTATCAATTCTATCCATCGGAACACTTCTGATCATTGATTCCAATATATGTGAAGTAAAACAAATTGAGAGAATCGTAGCCGAGATTAACCAAATAATAAGAATTGTCTTTTGATTCGTTTTTTGAATATATTTTTGAAACGATTTTGATAAAAGAATAACAAAATAATTCCAAATATATTCATAAAATTCTCTCAAATTTTGTGTTGAAATTATAGATATGACAACAACTAATAATATTGATAACATCCAAACATTTAGATCAAAACAATTAAAGTATGTAAACATTGGTATTGTACTTGGAATAGATCTAGCCACAAATCTGCCCATTTCCATATATCCAATAAAATTTGTTAATTTCATAATAGAATTCAGAGAGTTTATATAAGAGTCAAAATTATCAAGCAAACTTAGAAATTTTGCTGCTGGAAACGGCGATAATATAAAATCAACTTTATCCATATTTACTATATCAGCTAGGTCTTCAAACGATTGTGGAGCTCTTTGAAATTTGATACTGCAAAAATTTATTTTTAGTTAATTACTTAATTTTTAATTTTAGATTTATTTTATTTAATTAAAACATTGTAAATTATTTATTTCATATTTATTAAAATCACTTTATTTTGATTAGTTCACTACAAATATATAATTTTAATGTATATATAAATAATTTTTAGTTAAATTTATAACTTATAGTTAATTATAATAAATTAATTTAGTATGTATATTTGTTTATTTTGGCATTTTACTTTTTATTGCAATGTGATTAGATTAAAGTTGCTTACGACATTTAAATGTTAAGTTAATAAGTATTTAATTTACAAATTAAGTTAAACTGTTAAAAAATTAATTATTTAAATATAATTAATATAAATTTATTTAATAAATAAAATTATTTACAAATTCTTATACAAGCTTAATTTAATTTACATGTTAAGAATTTTTTAATTAATAAATAAATATGTTATCAAAATAGAGATAGAAATAACAAAATTCAAATTTTTTTAAATATTTAATTTAAAATATTTATTAATATTATATTTTTAAATTTGCATTTACTATAACAGAGTTCTTACTTAGCTTTATAATAAATAGCAAAGTTTTTTATCAAAGTAAATAAAATGCCACATATCTCGTAAACGGAACTAATATTTGTGTTGCTAAAATAAATTTTTGAAAATTAAAACAAAATTTATAATATTAAATTATAAATTAATAATGTTTAAATAAATTATCTTAATTTGTTAAAATATAATACAAACAATGATTGTGAATAGGGCATTTTGTGGACTGGTATGGCAACAATAGTCCTGTTGTCGACAATATGTTCCGTGAATTGAATTAATTCATTCTCTCTATAAAACATACAATGATTTGAATTCATTTCAATATTTTTTATTAGATTAAAGTAAATTTGTTCAGATTAAGCAAAAATTACAATTTGTTACAATATTGTTTACAAATTTAAATAATAAAAACAAATGTAAGTTAAAAATATTAAGCAAACTATTTTTTATTATAATATATTTTTTTAATATTAAAATCAATACTCACAAGTCAGTATATTTGTTATAAATTTATTCAATTTATTTTTAGATAATAATAATTATTTAGCAATTATTTTAGTAAATTAAATTAAAACATATATATATATATTGCCAATGCTTATTTTATGTAAAAAACAATTATATATTTTAGATTAAATGTTTTTTGTTTCAAGGTCATTTTTATTATTACAATGCAATTAAAAATGTTGAAATCTTTAAATAAAATATTTTATCGTTAAATACAGTAATAATAAAATATATCGTTTAATAAATATATGTTTAATTAAAATGTGGGTTTACTGAGTCATACATAAAAATAATCGTTTTTATGTATAATTAATTTTACATAAAATATGCTTGATGATCACAACTCCCTGATGTACTAGAATTTAATCCAATAAAAATTTTAACTTGCACCTTGAGTTATCGTTACAATAAAAACGATCATAAACACAAATTTGTATTCAAATTACACAATAATCAGTTTGATAAAATGGAATTGCCTTGATATCTTAATTAGTTATTTTGTATTATATTAGGACTACGCAATAAAAGGACATTTAATACAATTAAATTACCAAATTTTGGTAATAAAATAATTATAAGATATTTTTTTCAAATAAACATTTAAATAGAAAAATAATTTTTAATGTATTTTATTTTAAATAAAAACAAAATAAATAAAAAATTTAATGATAAGCATATGTCAAATTCATTCTATAAATATTTAATTCAAAGTTTTCATAAATAAACCAGAATGTTTTAATTAAATTTTAATATTAGTAAATTCAGAGATTATAAAGAATAGATGATGTAAAAATTTATCCTAATTTTAAAAATTTGCATTTAATTCCCCTTAGCAATTGGTCTACAAAAAGTAACTTTCTTGGTTTTTTGGAGCTATCAAATTCAGCAGGCAAATATTTTGGTGTTTTTTACCAAAATTCGGAAATATTTTCTAAATTGATACTAAATCCGGTTTATATCTAATTAAATTAACTAAATTTAGTTTAATTCCAGTTAAAAAAATAGTAGTTAAATTAAATACAATTTTGTCATAAATAAATGGATTTTTTTAGATTTTTTGAAAAAATTCCTTTCCTAAAACATCTAAAGGATCTTCCGCCATTCTCAATCTTTAATTAATTTTTAAAATTAATTTATTATTAATAAATATTAATTTTATTAAATTTGTGAGCTTAATCTTAGTTTTAATGCAATAAAATATTGTAAAATATTTAAATATTGTAATTTAAAAAATAAATATTTTTCAAATAAAAATATTAAAATTAATGCAAATAAGCCAAATATATATAAGTAAAAGATATCTAAATCACCAAGTGCCAATCGTTTAAAATTATATAAACTAATCTCCGGTTCCATTAAAAACGGCTTGATCGATTTCCAATGATAATTTAAAACATCAGTATTCCATCTTTCATACTGGCCAGTTTCTTGAGCAAACAGAATACTAAATAAATAAAAATACAGCAAGCTAAAATTTAACTAAAATATTAAAAAATTTTAATTTTTGAATAATAAAATTACTAAATATTAAATAATATATTTAGATAAAAACAAAATAAAAATTATACAATATTTACAATTTATTTAAAGCAAGCACAAGTTTTGGATCTGTTTTGTCATCATAAATTAGAAAATATGGCTCTAATCCGAAACAATCATCAGATATGTGTAACAAATCAATTAAATGAATTTGATTATCGGTTTTGTTCTCAAATCTGAATATTTTTATTAATCTAAAAATAAGAGTAAGTCTAGTGTTAGCGTAAGCGAGAGATCCGTTTCGTAAGGCTTTAGCCATTTCCTGCATATAACTCGTGTCGTATGATAATTCATAACTTCGTAGTTTAGGCCATAATGCTCTTGCTAAATCTGAGTCAACTTGTCTAGCATACGATTTTAAAGAACTGAAACCACTTGCTACTATTTTTATGTCTCGTTTTGATAACTGTTCCAAAGTATCAATTCTATCCATCGGAACACTTCTGACCATTGCTTCCAATATATGAGATGTAAAACAAGTCCAAAGAATATATGTCGATATTAACCAAATAATAATAATTGACTTTTGATTAGATTTTTGAATAAAATTTTGAAATGTTCTTGTTAAAAGTATAACAAAATAATTCCAAATATATTCATAAATAACATAAATTCCTAATAAGCCTTCGGTCGAAACAATAGATATGACAACAATTGTTAAAATTAATAACAACCAAATGTTTAGATCAAAAAATTTAAAATAACTAAACATTTCAACTGTGCCAGGTATTGATCTAGCTGCAAATCTACCGACTTCAAGATATCCAACGTAATTTGTTGCTTTTAATGTCATATTATAGCTATCAAGAACAAATTTATATTTATATACGACTTCAGAATATATTCCAGGTGTAATAGGTAGCAATATAATATTGTTGGTTTGATCCTTGGTTAATGTTGCATAAACATCATTTGTACTATAGGGTTTCTTGTTGAATTTAACGCTTAAATTAATATAAATAAAATTTAATATTTAGAATTTTAATTAAGTGTGCAGGTTTTATTTATTTTTTAACCAATAATTATTTATAAAGCCATTTTTATTACATTATAAAGCTATCAAATTTCCTCCCGTTTTCTTGTATTTAATACTGTCTCTACAATTATTGTAAATTTTTTATTTCTTACCTGGTTTTATAAAACTTGGCAAATTCGATTATTAGCATAAATAATGCGCCACATATTTCAAACACTGAATCAAATTGAGTTGGACTAGATTTAATTAAATTAATATATTATTTTATAATTTCAATTCAAATTTGTGTTATAACTAGAAAACGTAGTTTTAAATTTATTATAATCTATCCCAATTAGTGTGATTGTAAAATACCCGTTTATGGTAAAAATATTTACCAGTAAATAAATATATTACGAAATTTTTATTGGTTATAGTGAATCTTGCTGATAGTTTGCATGGTCGACTATTTACTAAATTAGAGATAAACTGTAGTATAAATTTAACAAAATAATTGTATTTATTAACATAAAAAGTTATAAATTATAATGATAAAACTAAAACTACGTTTATTAATTATAACAATTTTTGCTAACAATGCAATTTAAACTTATTTATATTAATCTAGTGAATTAATAAAACTTATTTTTAATTTGTTTATATTTTCAATCATAAATGTTTGGCAATCTTAGGCAAAGTTTATTACCATACAGCTTAGGAAGATATTTTTAGGCATATATGCCTAAATATCTAAACGTTAATACTTTTGTACATGTTATGTTTAACAT
>JAQFXP010004640.1:0-10362 GCA_034693685.1 Belba bartosi
ACTATGTATTATACATGTATAATACATGTATTATACATGATGTATTATACACTATACATGTTTAGCCCAACTCTAATTCTAACTGATAATCAATGATGTTAATTTTTTATTATTATTTATAACTTTAAATTTAAAATTTTAAATGTACAAAAATTTTGATTTATTTTTATATTTTGTTGCAAAATATTTTACGCTAATACAAAAATTAATCAATTTTAATTACATTGTTTAAACTTCAAAAATAGTTTTAAAACAGCCAAACAATATATTTTCAATTATTATCTAATTTATATAACCTTGCTAATTGCAAAAATATTTTTAAAAAATAAGTTTATTAATTATTTTTGAAAAACTCTTATTAAATTAATGTTTTTAAAATTAACATTAAATTTTTTCTTGGTAACATTAATAATATTATTTATAAGCATAATACATTTTACAAGCTTAAACTATACCGTAAACTAGATAAAAATTTAAGAGTATAATAAATTATAGCAATTAACACATAAATCGATATAAGTTTTATTTTATTGAAATTTTAGCCAAATTTTTGTTTGAGTTAGAAATGAAGTTTGAATTTGCATTGAAAGACAAATCAATACATTTTATCAATACTTTGAGTACTTTTTAAACCCATATTATCCTTAGTGTTCATAGGATTTAGTTTCGAATTATTAGATTTATTCATTTTATTATCGATATTCAATTCAATGCTGTTAAATTTATGTGCATGCTGAATTTTAGCTGGCACATTATACAAAATGTAATTTATGGCCGTATTATTTAACTTGAAGTTATTATCTTGCATTTCACTTGAGTTGGTTTGAGTTAAAGTTTTGTTTTGTATATTTAGCATGTTAATCACACTATTATTTCTAAATAATGGTGCTGAAATATTTGCATGTGTATTCAAACCGAATAAATTATCCAAGTTTTCAGTTAACTCAGTTTTATTATTAAGATTTGGTTCAACCAAACAATTGTTTGTTTTAAACAAATTTATTTCTAATTTTTCATCATCTTTATATTTGTCTCTCATATTAATATAATCTTGTTCAATTTTTTCTAATATAATTAAAACAATACCAATTGTAACAAATAACAAAATAAAATTAGCAATACGAAAATGGCGTTCATTCTAACATAGGCAAAATTTTAATTAATAAAACAAATAATTGTTATTTTATTTTTAATACAAAACTTACAAAATACTCTAGAAAACGCATTAAGCAAGCTAATATTTTTGTTAAACAACACATTGAATTTTATATTTAAAATTTTTTTGTGTACACTAAACATATTTTGTGTTTATAATAATTAAATTTTTTATTTTATGTGTAATTTTAATTAATATTAATTTGAAGGTTAGACTATTAATGAACTAAAAAGTTATGTTTGACGTAATCACACGTATATTAATGTATTAACATTTAAAACTTATAAATTAATAAGTAATAAGTCAATTAGGCTATAATTAATTAATTTAAAAAGTTGATTTTATTTTATTCTAATAAAATGGCAATTTTTAAATTGCTGGTTTTACCAAGTTTTTATTTTGCTTATTTTGAAAACAATTAAAATATAACAATATAAAATTAAATTTATAATTACTGTATAATTTTTATTTTTTTATTTAGTTTAAATATATTTAATTTTTAACTTGCTTGTTTTAACTTGCACATATTTTAAAATTATTTATAAATTGTATCATATTAAGTTTAATTTTAAAAATTACAAATATTTATTAATTTTGATTAAACCGAACATAAGTTTTGCATAAAATATAATTTGATTTGAGTTAAATAGATGGAGTTTATTACGTAACACACAATGCAAACATTAGCAACATTAATTCTACATTTGACTATTAAATGTCGATTAGCATATTCTATGAATAGTAGGCAAACTGTCATCAGCAATTAGCGAGCATGTTGACTTTTCCAAATTATTATTTCATATGAATTTTAATTTGGGTTTTTATTTACTCAACACAAAGATGTGCTAATATTTACAGACATTACCCATAATACACATCAATTGAATTCATTATAATTTTCAAACTAAATAACAAACTATTTAACAATAGATTTGTTTAACTATTCGCAACCGTTTCTGAATAAATAAACAAGCATAAACAAATAAAAATAAAATGCTTATAAAAAACACTATTGTATTCTTAAAAAATATTAAACATTAAAAAACAATAAATTCTAAAAATAAACTTAAATTTCTCAGAATATGTGGTTTTTCAAACTTGAAATACATTATTGATTTGATTTATAAAAAGCGAATGCTTTTCAAAACTAACTTTCAATAAGTCAGTGGAGACTAAAGTTTTTAAATAATAAAATTATTTAATTTCTAAAACAAAACTTAACTTTGTTTCCGAACTAAATCCATTTCTTAATATGAATTTCATACTAATATTGTGTGTATTTATGTGTGGATTATGTTTAGGACAGACCCAGAAAGTAGCCAACAGTCAGGTTATGCAAATCAAGAAATCGGTGGAAAAGAAGTTGTGTTCCGATACTGATTATACGGATGACTTGATTGCGAAGATTGATAGTTGCGATCGCTTTGATCCGCATTATAAGATTGATGTAAATTGTTTTTATAATTTTTAAAATTAATTATTTAATTCTAATTTTTGTTTTAAAGTCTATGTATAAGGAATGTCAGGATTTAATACCTAATGGAGGTCTGAGTTGGAATGAAAAACGCAAATTTAATTGCAAGGTAAATTTATTTATAAAAAGTAACAATTTGTCTATTTATAAGCGTGCTTAATTTACATTGTTCTTAATTATTTTTTAAATATTTTTCAATCGATTTACAAATTGATTTTTAATATATTTTTAATTATTTGTAAAATTTTTAAATTAAATTATGTTATAATAGGTTCGCGACTGTTATGAACAGAAATACACTGCAAAAGACTATATCAAGATTTGGGAAGAAATACGTAAACTATCCGACACTGAGATCGAAAAGAAACAAATGCAGAAATTTGTAAGTTTGCCCAAAATTGTTATTTTATTAAACAATAGTAAAACATATTTTAAATAACTTGTTTTTGTCTGTTTTAAGGAATGTTTGGAAAAACTATTGCAATAAATCGAAACATAAAACAAATATTTATACCTAAATATCAAAACAAAAATTTTTATTGAAATTTTTTAAGTGTATCGGAAATTAAACAAGATCAAAACCAAAAAATGTTTTAATATTTCCTTAACTAAAAATAATAAACTAAAATTTTAATATGCAATTCTAAATTTACTAGGCAAAAGTAAACTTTCTATTACAAACAAAAATTTTGTATAAAATAAATTATTATATAATCATGTTGTTAAGCAAGAAAAAATGTTATATTTGCGTAATAATAAACAATGTTAATTTTAAAAATCACAAAATCTCAATCTTAAATCAATTTTAACAACAATTTTGACATTTATTAGTAATTTATTGAAAATAAGAGTCACGTCTTGTTGGTTTTAAGTGTTAAGGACGTTTTTTATGCATGCTTAAAAAAGCAAAATCTATCTTTTCCAAATTAATTATTTTATTCTATAAAAATAACTCTGTGCTAATTGACCTACCTAAATTAAACTATTTATCAGTTTGCTTAAATTAATAAATTAAATTCAAAATATTAATTTAATTTGAATTCTATGAGAAAATCTTGAACTTTAAAAATTCAAAGTGAAGTTCAAAATAATTTAAATAAAGAAATATTGTAAAACAATTATAAAATAAAAATTGTTTTGAAGAACTAAACGCAATTAAAATTAAAAAAGTATTTTTACTCAATTATTTGTCAGATATGATTTTTTTCTAGAATAAATTTCTCCTTTCTAAATTCAAACAAGTTTGTTATAACAACTTAACGCAATGTCTAATGACGTGATTCATAAATCTCAGCAAAAAATACAAAAAAAAAAACAATTAAATCTGGTTCTGATGTTTGATAACTAACCTTCAATTCACAAATACTTTTTATCAAAAAATATAATGTTTCGCACTATTGCTTACTGACCCCTCCCTATCACTGCATTTTTGAATAATTTACAGTAAATTTCAAACTATTTCCATAAAATCAAAGATAACTAGATTTTTGTGTTCATATGAAAGAATTTTTTCATTTTACTTACAGTAGAAACAATTTTGCTTTTAATTATGTATTAAAATTGTTACATGTTAGAATATTTTTGCACTCAATGATAATCGTGAATCAAAGCCAACGCGCGCTCCACTTATTAGCAAATAATAGCTTTAAATACCATTTAATTAATATTGTTATTACAAAATAATTTCTTTTTCTAAACAATGCTAATTAAGAGCATGTTTTTCAACATTTAACATAAATATGTGTTTAATTGGAATTATTTTTTAAAATACATAATTAATTTATATTTTTATATTATTCGAAATTTATTTATATTAGTATTTTTGCATTAAACAACATAGCTAGTTTGAGCTGAAACATGCTAGGTTTAAGCATGTGATTTTTAATAATAGATAAATTTGTTATAATTATTCACGTGTTTATAATTAATTTAAAAAATTTATTGAATTAAATGCAAACTTCAATAGCGATTGACAATTAAAAAATATATTTTTTGTTTTATTTTAAGATATTGAAGGCTTTAATTTGCAATTTAAATATTGCCGTTTCAGAGCAAAATTTATTCTAATTATTAATTAGGTTTTTATACATCAATTCTCATGTGCGTTGAAAAAGTTAGCTTATTAAAAGTTTTAACAATTAATTTGAAAGTATATATAAATCAAATTTGCAATTAAAAATAATTATTAGAAATTGTTTTTTATATTTTCATAATTTTCTGCATTTAATGGGTAAGTAAAACGAAAAGTTTTTTTTTCATTTTATATAAATTAATATTTTTAAAGTCATTAGAAAATTCTTTTTACGTTATTTTAAATTGAAAAATATTTTTGTTTTTATGTATTTTTAGATTTTGTTTATTAAAATATTACGTAAATTATTGATCTTGTTTAAATTTGTATTGATTTTAATTAGGATTACAATTAGGTCATCGATAATATGTACTAATATAACAAATTTAGAAAGTATTGAAAAAACAAATTTAATTAAATTTAGGTTTTATTTTGAATTCACTCTTTAATTCTAAATATGGATTAATTAAATAAAATACAAAAAGGGTTTTCAAACTTATCGAACAAATTATACAAAATTGAGCATAAAATTGCCAAGCTATTAAATACAATTTGAACTTGAATGCAAAAATACACATGTGTGAAAAATAGTGTTACCTATTATTATACTAACATTATTATAATGTTATATAAGATTCGAAACACTTTATAAGTCTATTATTAGATTTAGGCCTAAATTAATAATAAAATGAGTTATTGTTAAAGCGTTTAGAAATAAATTAATTTTTTTTCGAAACATTTTCTATTTGATGTGACACTTCATTAAAAGACAATGGTGAAAAAAGCGTTTTTTAATCTAGTTTGAATTAACCCGGTTTTATGGTAATAGAAGAGTTTTTTTGCTTTCATGTTTAAGCATGTTGATTTGGAAATTGAGTTCATTTAACATAACAAATAAAAATTTAAAATAATTATTATGATTAAGAATCTCATTAAGAATAAAGAATCGGATTTAGGAAAAAACGTAATTTAAGACTAGATTTGCACGAAATTAGTCATTTTGTTAAATATTTATTTTTTCTTTCTTTTACTTATCTCATAAATCATAATTCAAAACAACATTTTTGTAATTTATATAACACTCATAAATGAGATCTATTTTTGAGATGAATATTGTTTGTAATTTATTGCTAAAAATCTACATAAAATCGAGAACAATATAAGTAATTCAATGCTATTTAAAAATAGGTTTAACTAATAAATTGAAAAAATTAATTAATTTATACATTAAGTCAAAATTAATAAAAATATTTTATGCAATAAATAAAATACAATTAATATGAAGATGTTTTAAATGTAAATATATTTTACGCTAAAAATCAAACATCTTAATTAAAAATGTTTTATACAAATAAAGTATTTGACATGCTAATAAAATTTTTTGTTGTTGATAGAAATTGAGAAAATATGTATTTTTATTACAAAAAAATATTTACTGCAGATATAGTCTATTTAATTTAACAAGCATATTTAATTATATACATCATATATAAAAAGTGACTATTTTAAACATAATGCCACAAAAGAATATAAAATATGTCTATATTTCAAAAAACTTTCCTTAATTTACAAACATTAATACAAAATTGATCTTTGCTAAAATAAACAAATTATATATTAGAAGATTAAAGTTTTAGCTAAGTTTTCATCAAATTTGGGGATTTTTCAATACTGTCTATACAACTAAACAGTTGAGACTAACCTAATTCCAAACAAAAAAGCGCAATAAAAAACTTGCTCTCGAGTTGAGGTCTTATTATAATATTTGAGCTAACATTTGCTAACATACCTGCTCTGAGGACAGGGGGGAAAACGTTAGCAATAGATTAGCTAAACATAAGTGTTTTGGACTGCAATTCACGATCACTACTCTCTCGGCACACACACTATGTTCGAGACGTTCGCTTTGAATCAAAAAATTTCATATTCAGTAAAAACCAGTATTTTTTGCTAAGCTTTAGATTTTTAAAGATTTCTTTGTTTTTCTATTGTTTTAGTTTTTTTCATTCAGTTATTTCAATCAATACTATTAGTGAAGGCGAGGGAGAGGTTGAGAATTTGCAAATAATATGAAACATTGATTTTAATCTATTGTTTCATATATTTATTTCTTTTCGTGTAATCAAACAATTAGATTGTTTGCGCATTTACTTCTGGTACTACTCGGATGTTGATGTTTTTGTGTGCTTTTTGATGTAGTATGCTCGTTTCTTTTGATCTTTTTTTGATCTTGTTAATTTTTTTTATTTGATTAGATGTTGATCTATTTTTTGATAAGTTTAGAGTTGTTGTGTTTTTTTTGGTTTAATTAAATTTATTTGTTTCGTATTGTTTAGTTGTGTTGAGATATATAATGATAAGTCGACGTAAGATATTGTCTCGATCGGCAAATGATAGCCAGGAGTCCAGTGATATATACCAGTGCGATGGCGATGTCTGGTTCAATGAAGATAAATTTATTGATGTAAGTCTTTATTAGATTATATCTTATGTTTTATTAATAGGTTTATAAATTTTTTATTGTTTTATAATGGCGTTAATGTGTTAGATAATATTTGAAATTATTGTGCTTGGTGAAATTATTTAGGTGTTTAAATTATTTGATTTTTTCTTAGTTTTGATACAAGTTTATATTTTTGTTTTATAGAATATTATTTAGGATTTTATTATTTAACATAATGTCAAGATTAAATTTTATTATTATTATTAGTATTATTAAAGTTTAATATTATTAGATAAATTTTAAAACTATTATTAAGAATAAAGTATTTAATAATTAAGCAAGTTAATGTAAGCAAACATACAGTCAATGATGGGGTTTAAAAGTTTATCAGTTCCGCAAATTATGCCTCAATTAGAATATCAACTCTAATAGAAGTCAATGCAAATGATGTCTCAATTTTAGCCGTTTCTCGGTTTTATGCCTCAATTATCAGTCTCGACCTCAAGTCTAAAACCCACTGTTGACTGTAATTTGATTTTGGTTAACATAATGTTATTTTAAATGGTTTAATTTTAAAACTGACTTTAATGTGCAGATTTCGAAAAATATATTATATTTATGACAAACATTGACTCCAAAACAAATTATTTTTTCGAAAATATAAATTATATCTAACAATGAAAAATGTGTCTTTTAATCAAATTGCATTGTGTTGCCGCATAGGTCAGACAAGATAACAAGCAAATTTGCTTTTTAACAAATCTATTTTGACTGAATAAATTGACATTTGTCAGGTTAGTTTGCCAGGTCAATAGTTGTAATCTACATAATACATGATATATATAAAACTGCCAAATATTTTTCACATGTCAAATTTTGGAAAATTGATTTTAAGCTTTAAAATTTTTTTTATTGGAAACTATTTCCGCAATATGAAATATTATTTTATCATTGTAATATTAGTAATTTGAATATTTAAACAATACTTTTTCAAAATTATATTGTTAAAATTTTGAAAAATTAACATAATTCGTTAATAATAAATGAATTAAAAATTTAACAAAAAAAATACTTAATTATCGATTAAACTCAATATTTGATTTTATGCTAATTAAACAACCTAGCTTGTAGTAAATGAATCTGGGACATATAATCAATTCTAAAAAAATCTAAACTCAAAAGTTTTAGTTTTCTATTCTAGTTATCACTAAAACACTTTTTAAAGTCAATGATTATCGAAAATAGAAATAAAATTTATTTGATATGAAAAGCAGTTTCTATTCAATTGTTTGGCAACAAAAATAAGAATAAAATTATTGAACAGAACTAATATAGTATAACAAAGTTAAAGTAGCAATTACCCTTGCTATAAAAATTTTATATTCTTATTAATTGATTATAATACGCTATATAATAAAAAAATATATAGTAAAGTAAACTTGTTTAAATAACAATATATTATTGAATAGAGCTTTTATGACTACATGCGATAGAAAAATATCGTTTGATTTTATATAATATTTTTCTTACAAAACATTTGCAGATATTTTATCGAAAAGTTACTATAAATACAAATGTCGTTAAAAATAAGTATATTTTTTCTATGAAATCACTTTAACCCTATTTTTTATATATAATATATATTACTTCTTAAGTAAATCTAAAAATCTCTGTATTAGCTCTAATCGAGTGCTTCGTTTCTATCCGTTGGGTGTTATCTATGAATACGTAATATATTTTAAATATATTTTTAAGTCATTTAATATTATATTTAGTTCAGAATTAGTACTATTTTTCAAACTTTTATTTTTTATTTAAGATATTACTCGAATTCTAATTTTGTTTTTTTATTTTTGCAATTAATGCTAATTTATTTGTTTAGATAAAAAATAATTTTTTTCAAAAACAAAATCAAAAGTTTTAAACTAAATAATAACAAATGGTTTTCAAATACAATAAAATCGAAACTATTTTTAACTTTAAATGTGTTTTATGTAAATTGTATTTAGAGTTAATCATAAACTTTAGCTATGCTTACAATTGAATGGATGTTAAAAAAATAGTTATTTTCATTAATATTTAATTTGATTTTTTGCGGATAATTACAATTTATTTTCGAAGTTATAATAATTAATAGTTTTGTATTGAAAAACGACTTTCTTTTCAATTCAAATAATAATTAATTAAATATTGAGTTTAGAAACAGAAGCGAAACAAACCATTCAATCAAACGGCGAAAAAAAGTTTATTTTTTCAAAATTGAGTTTTTATTGTTTTGTTTCGATTATATAAATATATAATTTCTTTATTGACAATAAAAATACTATATTTAGTAACAAATTATTTTTTTGATTAATAGAAAGTAAAAATAAAAAACGTTTTTAAACTATATTTTTGAAAAATTAGTTCCAAGGGTTTGGTTATTAATCTTTATTTTTCGCACTATTTTTCCCCCGATTTTTGAGCCATAAAATGATTGAATAGTTTTTACATTGAATTTATGTATTGATAAAAACAGTCCTAAATTGGAATTATTTATTTGATTTGATTTATAACTGTTTTTTTAATTTTTATTTTTATGCTATTAGTATAAAAACAAATTATTATTTAATAGTTTATTCAAACAAATAGTCAATTATGTGTATGAATTGAAAAAAGAGTGAATCGATTAAATATTTTGCATTTTATTTATATCTTTAGGTTATTTAGAAAATTTTTATTTATTATTTTTTTTAATAAAAATATTTTTTGTGTTAATTATTTTTTTTTGTAATAAAAGTGTTTTTGAGTTAATTTTTTTTAAATTTAGATTATTTTTTGGTTTTATTTTAAAATTTTTTTTTGATTATTTAATTTAAAGTTTTAATTATCTATTTATCACATAATCTCATCAATGATCAAAATTTTCTGATTTCGTCTCAACCGTAAAAAGTGAGACCACTTTCACAGTCCGTAAAAATCATTGATTAAAAAACAGCCCAAAAGCTAAGCCTTAATTCAAATTAATGTTTTCGTAATAATTTTGAGAATAAATTTTCTTATTCATGATCAGGAACTTTTTATTTCGGGCAAAACTAAAAAACAACCCCCGGAACATATATTAACTCAAATCAATTCATAGATTAATTTTTAATAATAGATAATTACTTATCAAAACAATTCGTAGATCAATTATTAGAAAGTAGTTTATATTAAACTCTAATATTAATTAGTAATTA
>JAQFXP010004641.1:0-10361 GCA_034693685.1 Belba bartosi
TATCAAATTAAAACAAAAATATTTAATTTAATAAAATTTAAAATTTTAACAATAGGTGGCGTTATTTTCGCCAAAGTGAAAGTTATTTTTGAAGGTGAAACTTTCACATAAATTTCATGCAACTTTCACGTGAAAGTTTCGCAAGCTTTCAGTACTTACAACGCTACTTTTAATATCAATAACAAAATTGAATAAAAACGCCATATTGAGTGGCGACATCTTTTGTCTTTAAATCGATACAAACCGAAAGTTAAAAAAGTGTCAAAAAGTATTTAAACAGAAACGGCATAACAGGCAAACACAATAAACGCATAAATTGATGCAAAAACTAATTTGCAGTTAACAGAGTCTTAACAGTTATCACATTTGTTATTGTTTACGAATTAATGACACAAAACAATATTAATTTCAATCAAATAATTGACTCAAATATTATGTAATTAATTGTTTAATACATTTAGTTCTCAAATGTCGTCAAATGTTTTTCAATACAATTTTGAAATTAATTTAAGAATTGAATAAATTTTTTGTTTAATATATATTTTTAGCCATTGTTTTAGAGTTGAAACTAATTTAAAACTAATTTTTTAGTTTTATTTTGATTTTACATTAATTTAATTACTTTTATTTGTCTTAAGTTTTCAGTGCATTTGAAAACAAAATTTTTATTTTCATAAAAAAAATGATTTTTAGTCTCAGTTTGTGTTTGAATTACTTTAATCTAAATCTAATTTTATTAACAATTTTTGCATTCATTTCATCCGTCGGTAAGTATTTTTGTAGACGTAATCCAAAAAATTGTTTTCATTTAATGACAACTCTTTTGATGCGATTATTGTTTGGATTAATATTTTGCCGAAAACTAAGTCTTTGTTTGTTTGCAGTAAATGATGTCCAGAAGTGCACTATAGGTCTGACCAACGGCTGTCCGCCGAACCAGTTGTGCGTTCAGACCAATACCAGTCAACCTATCGGTCAATGCGTTTGCCGTACGGACTGTCCGTCGAATTCAATTCCATTTATAGCGACTGTAAGACCGCTTCCAATCTATTCAAACGATAATAACTCGAATAACAGTAGGTTTTCATTCATTCATTTATTTATTGTTTGTTTAAGACTTGATTTTAAATTACTTTTAATATAAATACTTTAAATCACTTAATGTTAGTCTCAATTAAACCATTATTTTAAATATTTTGGCTGAATATTAATGTTTCAAATAAAGTTTTAGCCAGTTGCTAATTTTTATAATTATAAGTATTTTTGCATAAAATACATAAAACAATTGAATTTGTATTTAATTTACATTTTGTTGATTTGAATAATAATTTTTTTGATGAAAAATACTTATTTGCAAAAAAGTGATAAAATATTTGAAATTAATTTCAGATTCAATCCTAATATCGAGTATTTTTGTGACTATTATCTCATTAACGGTCATAAGTTTGGGCTATTATTTCGGTGTTAGGAAAGGCTTGTTTCGAGACATGTGGCGCCGGACGTTCACCCAAACCCAGTTCGAGCACCAATTGCTCGATAGAAACCCTCGCAATGACGATAATAACGACTCGGAAGCCATCGCTTAAATAAATGTCAAAACATTTTATGTATTTATATGAAAATTGAATTAATTTCAAAGCAAAACGAAATTAGTTTTAAAATTTATAGTCAAAAGAATTAATTTGTAATTAAGGCTAAGATTAGACAAAACAATAACTCAAACAAATAGAGTACGAAATAAAACTAAATCACAATCACTAGTCAGTCGTTATTTTTGACATTTTTTTAATTAAACAAAAATTATTGCATTTTTTGATTATATATATAATACTAATCGAAAACAAAAGACCAAAACTTTTTTACATCAAATCTTATGAATTTGAATACAGTCTGTGATATGATATGACTATTAATTGTTGTTTTGGTCGAAATATTTGTTCGAATTGAAGGTTAGGTTTGTTTTTCGAAGTTTTCATTCATTGCTAAACATTTTGACACATTTTATATTAATTTTTGAAACAAATAATTGCTTTGATTTTATAAAATTATTTGTGAGAAAAAATTCTAAATAGTTTTGTCTCATCTTATTGTATATGAAAAGCCTTTTCTTTTGATGAGATCTAATATTTGGTAATAAAATACGAATAGATTTTGAGATAAATAAATAGTTTGTAAATCGATTGTAAACTCTTTTTTCAAGCAATAAATAAAAATATTCGTTAATATTCATAACTTATTAACTTTTGTTTGTATTCAAGTTTTTATTTATCAAAATTTTCTATTAAAAAATAATATAAATTTTCTAAAACATAATATGAAGTAATTTTTAATATTTTAGTTTTAAAACATTAATATTTTTTATTAGTATTCAATCCATAGATATCTTAATAAATATCAAACAAAAGTCTATTTTATTTCCCATTCATACCCGCATTCAAACCATTTAATACATTTCATACAATTACTACAACTTTTGAAAATAATTTTAATTAAATTTTACTTTAATTTACTAATGCTTTAAAAGCAAAATGAACTTTAACAAATTAATCAATTATTTTGTGTTAACAATAACATTGTTATCCCAAACGACCCATTCTTTATGTTTAGGTCTTTTATGCAATTCTTTGCCAATTGTCTCGAAGTTCTGTTGCACTGAACTATTGGAATGTTGCGAACAATACGAGGACTGGTATGACATTTATTGTATTATTGATTTTTATAGTAAATATAAATATTTAAACAATTTTAAGGGTTTTACCACTAATTGAAGTAAAAGTTTCAAAAGGAGACTGGCTTAAATTTAAACAATTATATGACTCTACCAGAAAACATCAAAAACAACCAATTGATATGAATTAACTTTTAAATTAAATTATTTTGTATTGTTAATAAATTTTTAAACTCATAATTATTGGTTTGTTTTTGAATTTAAATTTTATTTAAACTGTTTATCCGGGAAGTTAAAATTTAAAAAATAAGTATTGTATAATACTCATCTAATAATAATAATATTCAATTTAATTCTAATAGTTAAATTGTTTTTTCAATGATTGTTGCTTGCTAACGTTTATATTTTTATACTTTTTAAAACTTTATTAATACAAACTTATTTGTTAATTAAAGTCTTATATTTATCTGATTGTGATTTGAAACTTATGTCAATTTCATGTGTTTCAATATACTGTAAATATAATTTATTAAAAATTAATAATTAAGCAAGATTGATATAAATAAATATATGTTTAAAATCGCAATCAGATAAATATATAACATTAATTAATAAATAGTTTGTTTTTACTATTGCATTAATAAAGTTTAAAAAAGGTAAATATAAAAACTTTTTTTGTAAGCAATTATTGAAATAATTAAACTAGTAAAATTAAATTGCAATAGAATCTTAGTGAACGGATTTATTAAATTAATAGTTTATTATATTTAATCAACTCATTTGCCGATTAAATTAATCTTAATCTTACGCGAATAATTCTATAAGCGAATACGGTCTTGGTAAATAATTTTTTATACCCATAGAATATAAATGAATAGATTTTGTTTAGAAACAAAGTTTTGATTTTATCTAAATTTTTAATTAGTTTCGATAAAGTTTATAATACGGTATAAAGAGTGCACTATAGGTAGTATGCTATGAAAAATGTAATGATTTAAATTTATTGATACGATTATAATAATTAATTTCAATATATAATTGCACAGGCACAACTTAAAAGCTTTCATTTGCACAATTTTCAATATAGAAAATTTTTTTAATTGAATAATATATTATTAAATGTTTTTTCTTCTAAATTTATTTTATCAGATAAATGATTCCAAGTATTTAAGAAATAACAATAAAATATATTATTGATTATTATAATCTATAATCTCTCAGCGTTTCTGAATGCGAATAATCGCACGTTTAGGCGATTTAAGTCTAACCAATCGATTCAATGGAAGCGGTGTTTCTGTTTTGGCTGATCTAATAAATCGGTATTTTTGTAAAATATGAACTAATGCTAACTTCGTTTCCATTAATGCGAATCGCATTCCAACACAATTTCGGGGACCGACTGAAAAAGGCAGATAAGTGTACGGGATCAATTTGTGTCTGTTTTCCGGCATAAATCTATCTGGGTCAAACACATCCGGGTTTGGATAGAACTCTTCTGAATGATGAACTGCATATAGAGGTATATCGACGGCTTGTCCTTTGGCTAATGTAATGCCGGTATCGCCTAATCTATACTCTTCTGCGGCCACTCTTCCAATCCGAACGACCACTGAATGCAGTCGTAAGGTCTCGGATATGATTGCGTCCAAAAACGGAAGTTTTGCCAATAATTCGTAATCTATTTCTCCGTTAGTATCGACTGATGCTATGATCTCTTTGTAAAGTCTTTCCTGTATTTCGGGATTTAATGCCAATTCATAGGAACAGAACGTAAGAGCAGTAGAAGTGGTTTCATAACCGGCCACAAAGAATATGAAAGCCTGCGCCACGATTTCATCTTCAGACAAATGTTTGTTTTTCGATCCGATATTCAAAGCCTTCTTTTCTGCCGCTATCTCATCGTCTCCTAATGTTAAGAAATTAATTATTTTTAATGCCATATAAAAACATATTTATTATTATATCAAACAAAATATTATAAACAAATAGTGCTTGATAAGATTTGCGCTTACAGTATTATGAACACAAACATGTTTGTATGAATAATGTCTGCTATTTTACAATTCTAAAACTGTTGCAAGTTTAATTTATTTTTAGTCCTAAATTTTAGCTTTTTAGAATTTTTTTTAGAAAGTTTAGGAATTTAGACGACATATAAATTTTAAAATTAAATGAAAGATAAATTAGAAATTATAAACTAAATAAACAGAAAACAATTTATAGTTTCCAAAATAAAAAATACATTAAATTGATATATTTTAAATCAAAACTTAGCGAGGAAATTTTTCAAATCAATGATACCGCTGACTAATTTTGCTTAAATTGATTAAATTTTAGTTGAATTAGTTGCATGGTTAGTGTCTATTTATTATAATCTTGAACTTTTTTTTAAACCGCAAATAATTATGTTTTTTATTTATTTAATATTAAAGATCGATAATTTTAAGTAATCAATATTTTAAGATTAAAAGTACATTATTTTATCAAGAATATTTGTATTTTAAAATAAAAGATAATTTAACTAACCAAAAATAAGTTTAAATATGAAAATCAAGGTTAAAATATAATTTTTAAAAAATAAAACATGGAATAATTTTTTATCTAATTCCCACCGGTTTCCAAGCTTATTAATAAAATAAATGTAAAAATAGGATAAAATTCAAACCTTCATTCACATGATGTGATTCGTAAACATCATTAATGTCTTCAATGACATCCATATTCTTCTCCGCATTCAATAAGAGTTGAATGAAGTCATTGTAATCTCTTTTATCTTTCTTTCGTTCTTTAACTATACCAGTGGTTACGTCCAAAAAGAACTGCAAAACCTCTTCATTCCAAAGCGAATCTATTTTCAAAAATCTCAGCAAAAATGTCGGACATATAAGCATTAGAAGCATAGGTAAAGTTTTGCGCTGAAAAATGTGATTGCCATATTTTGAAAAGCCATTATTCGGGTCTTTATGTGTATTGGTTTTGGTGCCATAAGCACAGGTAGCGATTACATCAATAGTAAAATTCGAGAACATTTTTCTCGCGTTTATATCTTCGTTAATATCTGCATAACTTTCCAAACAATCCATAAATTCAGTCAAACACTGCCTAATCATTGGAAACATTTTCTTCATTTTTCCGGAACTGAATGTCGGGCTAACTGTCGAACGTATTCTCTGCCAATCCTTTCCGCTAACATTGATTAGATTCGTTGCATTAATCATATGCTTCTCATTTCGCAAATTCTTATTTATAAATATATGAAAGTCTTTGACCAGAATTTGTTTAATCAATTCCGGGTCGACAACAGTTAGCACTGGTTTAGTGCCGATATAAATGCTATACAAATTAGAAATTTTAAGTATTGTATATACAGTACATCTTTAAATTTTAATTTGTTTAATTTAGATTGTTAGTTTAATTATAAAATACCCATATATTTTTCCATATTTTCTAAACCAGTCCAATTCCAGAGTTGGCATCGGAATTAAAACTTGATGCAAAGCATTTCCAACTATAGGTAATGGTTTTGGACCTGCTATTCCTTGTTTACTCCAAAAATTAAACTTTTTCTTTGAGTACCTTTTGGAAGAAAATAAAAATCGAATAAATTTTTTTTATTTAAGACAAAAATATTACCAATAATATAAACTTATTATTAGAATTATTCCACAAATTAACCAAGAACATAAAATTGATTCAATCATTTTAATATTTTGATTATTAATGATTTATACATTAATTGATTAACTTTTATTGAAAAAGTGGATCAATTTTTAATACATAAAACCTTTATATTCAGTAATTTGTAGTTTATAGTACTTTTTACAAAATTGATGCCAAAAACTCAAATTACATAAATTAAAACTTATTATGATAAGAATTATCAATCTATAAATATTAGCTAACTAAAATTTATATATAATGCTTGATTTCTGTATTTGAATTCTGTTGAATTAAGTCATTTATTGTTTTATCTTATTTTTGAATAAATAAACCTAGATTAAAATTAGAGAAAATTGTAAATTAATTAGTTAAAAATTTTAGCTAATAATTTATTAAACATCATTTAAATAGTTCATTAATACCAGAGATCGAGAAGGTCGGCCGATCCAGGGGGAAATCAGGGAAAGGATTTTTTCAAAAACGCTCAAAAAACCTATATATTTATGCTAAAATTTTGTCTAATTTAACTGGATTTAAACCGGATTTAGCACCAATTTAAGGAAAATTTCTTAATTTTGGGCAAAAAACCCAAAAAATTTGCCGGTCAGCAAAACGTCAAGGGGGTATGTTTTCTTGGGCCAAATGCTATGGGGGGGATAAATCCAAATTTTCAAAATCAGGGTGCATTTTTGCCTAATCTCTGATCTCTGATTAATACAGTATTAGATAATATTTAAAAATATTATTACTGTTAATTAAATAAGCAATTAAATCCAATTCGAAGGTACAGTGTTCGCTGTAAACTACTATGTTTTGTGTTTTATGAAATATTTGATGTTTTGGGACGTAAACCAAATTCTCTAAATATAAGACAATTATTATTAATTGTAATTTAGAATAAATCAAATAAATAGATTGTTTAAAGAGTTTTATTTCAAAATAAATTGTTTATAATTATCGATTCTGACAAAAAAAACAAACAGAAGGGAAGGAAAGGGATGTAAAACTGATGATTAAAGTTATGGTACAGTATCTTCAAATGTGATCCAATTCTTCACTCAGTACAATTTTTAATTTTATTTTTTAAATTAAACTTGTTTATGCTGTATTTAATTTAAATTATAAGAAAATAAAAACAAATTGTAAGCTTGTTAAATTGAACAATATTAAAAAATGTATTATTTCACGTAATCATAAAATATTATAAGAATTTAAATTTGATTGATTTAAATGAATTTAAATTAAATCGTTGTACGAATCGAATAGCTATATAAAGAAATGAATATAAACAGCAATTCCAAACCTCCTCCCGTACCCGATGACTCACCTAACTGGCCTTGGTATATTTACGGAGCAATAGCTGTTATATTGTTGATATGTTTGTTAGCATTTTGTTATACCACAAAGTGTTTGAATTGGTTTAAAACGACTTACAAAACAAAGGATATAAGACAAGAGGTTATGGCAAACCCGGGCCCTAAACAGGGGACGAGTACATCAAGTTCGGACACCGACACCGATCCTACAATTGACTCGAAAACTGGAGAACCTATTGATTCCAAAGACAAGACAACTAATAAAAAGTCGACTAAAGACAAATCGAATCAAATTAGTGTTAATAGTGTTTCGGAAAAGTCAAAACAAATTCCAAAAATAAAATCCGAAAAGAATTTAGTTTCCAATTCTTTGAATGTATTGAATAATAACAAATAATAATTAATTTAATATTTTATGTATTTTTCAAACATATATTTCATATGTTTTTCTGATTTTATTCAATATTTTGCAATATATATATATAATAAAATTTATTAATAAAACATAAAAATTATTATTAAAGTCTTAAGTTTTGACTCATAGTTAAAAAAAACGTAATTTTCATTAAAATATTTGTAAATTAAATTTAATTGATTTAATATTATTTGAATTACTAAAACATAAACTATAAAAAGTCGAATTAAAGTCGAATTTTGAGACAATTGCTGAAAAGGCGTTAAACAAATAATTAAATGATTAAAAAACAATTTAATTTAATATTACAGTAATTATACAGTAAATTTATATAAATTTTTTCTAAGTTATATTGAGAGTTCCTAAGAGTTCAAAATATAAGTTAGATTTTTAAACTGTTTGTTCACAATTACAAAACGATTTATCTGCAGTGGCCCTTTAGCACTTTGCAAATATATTGTTTTTAAATGTATAATAAACAGTAAAAAAGCTAACTTACATTTTCAACTCTCAGGTTTGTGCCAGGTTTACCTTTAATGATTAGTACAAAATTTAATAGACATATCAAGCAAAAATTACTATTTCAAGGTTATTACGAAAGTATTTTTCTGCTCATTAGTTAAGACATTTTTAAGTTTTAAATTAAATATAGTTTTGATTAATAAGTAATTTAATTTTTATTTAACTAATGGATCGAAAAAATTTGTTTTTAAATGTAATAAAATATCAAATAATTAATTAAATAATATAAAAATATAGAAAATTTAATTCAATTTTAACATAAACTGAATTAACACCAAAATAGAAACAATAATAACAGTAAAAGAGATGTTCGAAGCGACCAAACCCTGGTTTGGTTTAGCTGTAACCGTCGGATCGACTATCGGTGCATTAGATACCGTTCCGACCGGTTCTACACTACTTTGTGGTCCATTCGATGTACTCAAGGATTCAGTGACTGAGTCGGTATGACTCGATTGTGTGTCAGCACTGACCGTATCTACGGTTCCATTGCCGGGCAATACAGAAGCGGTCGGTTGAGTGTGAGTTGTGTCGAAATCTGTAACTTTGGGACCGATCGGTGATTGAGTCAAAGTTATGGCAAATGTTTCAACTCTAGACTGTTTTGGTCTGTCGGGTGCCAGTAGTGTCAGATTGTATTTGGAAGTCGTATTAAAACCTTTTGATGTCTTTTCATTCGAAGTTGTGTTTGGATTATCACATCCGAAGAGAACTCGATTGGAGAGCCATTGGTCGCAGTCTTTGCCACTCTTCAGGATTTTGGTTCGTTTGCAGAACTTATCTCTTTTGAAGAAATAAACCAAATATTCGTCCTTTGGTTTGTCGGCCGGGTATGAGAACGCGGCCGTAAGGTCTGTGGGGAACGACTCATTATACTTGCCTTTTATCCAACCGCTCGGCTTATTATCTATTGTCCAAACCTTATATCGCGTCGAAAAGTAATAGCTTTTAATGCCTTTAAATCCTGTAATTCATTCGATTATTAATTAAATGCAAATTATATTAATAATTAATGCAATACAGAAACCAATGAGAGTTGGGTTATCGGGATTGCCGTCGTGTATGGCCGCCTCAAAGCCCCCGACAGGGAAGCGGTTGTGCATAAGACCCGTTGTCTCTGACTTCATCACTCCCTTGTCGTCCCAAAGCCAGTAGTTTTTGCCGTCAGTCTTCACAGTCTTTCCCCTATCTGTGCCGCCCAGTAATGTAACGACAGAATTGTTGCGGAAAATCGGAGCCATGTTTTGGAAGGGTATGTCATACGGCCCGTCCAGAGTCCCGCTATTGGCCGGAAGCCCATTAAGATTCCAATAAACGTTTCCGCGATATAACCGAACGGTATTGTTGACCATTCGGTCGGCGCTATTGATGTACGGCTTCTCACAAAGTGTCGCCATTTTATTCACTTCCTCTTCGTTTGCAAACATGTCTTCGACGGATGTGACCACAGATGCGATCGCAAACAGATATGAAATAAGTGATAAAAAATGCATTAATGTCTCAATTGATCAATAAGTTAATGAATAAATAAATTAATGAAAGAATGAATGAATGAATAAAATATTAAATTAAAGTTTTGAATTCAAATAGTATTTTAGAGTTTAAGTAAAGTTTGAATATTTGAAGTGATTTCACGCGAACTCTCTATTCGTTAATCGAATTAATTATTATTTTAACTGAATTTCAAATCATTTTCAAATAATTTTGAGTTGAGTTAAGTCACAAAATTGTCTTTAAATTCAAATCAAATCAAAATCGTTAGAAAAGAATGAATTCTTTG
>JAQFXP010004642.1:0-10361 GCA_034693685.1 Belba bartosi
AGAGAGAGAGAGAGAGAGAGAGAGAGAGAGAGAGAGAGAGAGAGAGAAGACAAACCAACGAATAGTGAAAATAGAGAATAATGAAGAGTTGCAAACAGTGACATCAAAGCAGGTCAAGGCCTCTCTCAACTCATTGCAGTCAACACTCAGTACAAAAAAGTGGCACAAAATCCATTGCATGTATGCAATGAGCCATTGAGCACAAGACGAGCACCTTTTCTATGCTACTCTCTCACTCTCCTCTCTCTCTCTCTCTCTCTTCCTCTCTCTCTTCTCTCTCCCCTCTCTCTCCCTCCTTTCTCTCTCTCCAAATATTTTTATTGATTTTTCCTCTACTCGTCTACTCTACGAAAGAGCAATTTTCCCACTAATACATAAGTTTCGCAAAAGTTTTTTCATTCATTTTTATAGTTATTTAAATTTAATTAATTTTAATATAAAAAGTTTTAATTAAATATTATATAATTAAATTGAATTAAAGCACTCTTTAATTATTTGTATTTAATATTAAAAAATTAGTCTAAAAGAAAATAAATTTAAGGAGACAAAACTTAACCCAATGAAAATTTTGAGTTTGCTTTTAGTAACTTATTAGTAATTATTAAAGTAAAGTAATAAGTTATTACTGTTTAATACTTAAAGTTAAGTATTAGATATTACAATTGGATAAAACCCCATTTCTTAATTCAAATTTTAGGAAAATATGTTTAGGATCAGTGGAGAAATGTCAGAGTAATATGTGATAGTTAATCTCTTAACTTAAATTAAAACCAAATTAAAAGTTTTGGTTTAATTAATTGCGTAAACTTTAAATTACTTGAAAACAAGTCAATGCAAAATCTATTGTTGGAATTCATAGAATCAATAGAATGTCTTTTAGATTTATTATATTCTCTGATTTAAAATTTTTTTTATGACAAATATTTTATGTAATATATAATATCTCGCAACCATTTGCAAGAGAAGCCATATTTTACTATTTTTTATTTTATACAGCATATACTAATAAAAATATTTTGCTTTTTTATTCTTAAATTGTGTTCTTAGACAAAACTGAAAATTAAATTTTCATCATGATAAATCATCTTTTTAAGACTTGCTATTCTTTGTTATTCCAAAATGTTGACTAATTCTAAAAATCAGTAATATTTATTTATCTATAAATTTTATTTATTTAATTTTCATTATTAATCTCAAAAACTACAATTTGATTTATAGTAAAATTATCGTAAAAAGCATAAATATTAAAATCTAATGTAAAGACTATTTATTAATCGTTTACTTTTTAACAAAGATTTCATACAAATTAATGAAAGAGATTTGAAACTTGATTTTTAATATTTTAATATTTAGCATGATGATTGCATGAAAATGCTTTGAATTAGACTATACTGTACTGACTGATGCAATAAAACGTGTTTTATTAAATCGTAATTCTGTGCAAAAGTATATTAAGCTCACAATAAGCAGTAAATATGAATGACTGAAAAGGTTTGGTTATTTTCTAAACTTGGTCACAAAATAAATAAAAATGCAAAATATCAATAAAAACTTGACCTTGATTAAAAAAAACAAGCACACATTAAATTTGAATTAAATTAAGAATTGGAAATTCGATACTAACATTTGAATTAGGATTAATTTGATCTAAATCTTATTGATTAGTGCATTAGTAGAGACATTGAATGCAAAGACAGCATATTATAGCATATTATACCATTAGAGCGCTTTAATACAGAACTAGTTTGCAGTACATCTACTGTATTACTGGAGTGGAGTATACGATGGAATAAGGGAATAGTAGGGAATGGTAGGGAATGGCAGGGAATGGTAGGATAGAAGAAGCAATGAAGAAATCGATATTAGACTCGGACTCAAGGTTAGCGAATAGAAAACACGCGTAGGTCTGAGCTGTGGCGCAACAAGACATTGAACCTGTCTTTAGCTCTACAGTACTCACAGCTATGGCAACACTCGCAACGCAATCCAATGCTCTTAAGACTCAATTCAAATTGCAATCTATGGCTAGAATTTAGAGATAAGAATAGGATTGCAATGCAATTAATTTTATTTATTACGATATAATTCGTGTAATGAATAATAGGAAATCTTATCAACAAATTCTGTTTTAGCAAAATCTTTCACTAATTACCACATTATTAAGGGTTCGCTTTTAGAGTACGTGATATTCGACTCTTCAGTCGAGAGTCTTGTGTTAAACAACAAACTAATCGTCCGATTCTAAAGACATCTTTATTTTTTCTAATGATTTCAATTTAAATAAAATAAAATTTGATTTAGTCTTTGATGTGGCAATTACATTAAATTGGTGGCAAGTCAATATAAGTTATCACATCTTATACAGTATATTGCTTTAACAAGTTTGACTTCTAGACTAAAGTTAAATCTTCATTAAAATCAAATCATAATTTCGATAATTTGGAAATAATTTCAAATTTTAATTCAAATATTGAAACTTTTTCCTCTAACTCGCAAAACTCAATTCACATTAAATATACTGAATATTAATAAAATAAACCAGTTATTGAATCACATTAAATGTATATTTTTAAAATTAAATTTAATAATTTTAATTCCTTTACTACTTTAGATTATTAGTTTAAGATTTGAGATTTTTGTACAAATAAATTAAATTGAATTTTTGATTAAACCATATGTAAACTGTAGACTGATTACAATGTATTGAATTATTTTTATATAAATTTTTTCAATTATTATTATTTTTGTCACAATATCGCATAACAGAGTTAATGCATTAATTTGTTTTAAGTGAATAGTATTACTCGATTTGCCCGCAGAGACCATCAATTGGGTTAAAGTAAAGCTAACTGAGAACTGAGTTGCAGTATAAATGGGATTAGTCCAATGTCATGCAGGCAAACATACAGTTGGCCTGTACATGTTACATTAGCTTTCAATCAAACATTCAAATAAAACACAATGAACAATACTATCTGAAGTCTACATCAATTTCTTTGAATAAAAAACAATTTCTTATAGATTTAGTTTCCCTTTATTTTCATTATTTATATGGCTTTTAATAACAGTTCACTATTACTCGCTTAACAATATTAGAAAAAATATTTATTTAATTTATTGTTTTGTTATTATTATTGGGCAAAGTGTTGCAAAATAAATCAATTTGAGTGTTTAAATATTATTGTTTAATAAATTATTATAAAATTAGTTTTAATAGTTTTTAAACTATAAATAATATTAAATTAACTATATATTTAAATAAATTATTTAAATATCATATTTTTGTCACAAAAATAAAGTATTTACTTTAAGTGATTTTTATATTCAGATTACTTTAATATATGTTTGCTTGATCTAAAGTTATTTAAAGTAATGTATCAAATTTACTAGTAAATACTGTAAATCTAAATAATTATCTGTTTATTAAATGTTTTTTTTGCTTAATTTTAATATTTATATTATTTTTTGTAATTTTACTTAACAAATTACAATTTTTTAGTTGAAGTTTTTAATTGATAAAATTTTTAATTAAAATAATGTTTATGTTTAGATTACTTGATTTTTAAGAGGGTAAAAATCAAATATAAAATTAAGTGATTTATGCGCTTATTGGCAATATTAAATATGTAATTATTTTATTTAATAAATAAAAATAAATTTGTTTTAAATATAACTTTAAAAATTATTTTAATTTTTACAAATTAAAGTATTATTTTATTTATATTTTTATTATAACTTGAATGTAATTAAATATTTTTAAAAATAATTTGTAATTAAAATTTTAAAGGGTTAAAATATTATTTAATTAATTTTTTTATTGTATTACAAACTTTTAAAAGACTTAAATTTCATCAAAATTTTTGTGGAAAAAATCTGTTTAAAAATTAATTGTATTAAATTAAAAAATTTTTAATATTTACACTTTTATGTATAAAATATCCACATTTTAGAATTAAAAAAAAGATAAATTCTATTGCATTTTTAGGTTTTATTTTTATTTTTAAAAATACTTTGAACTTAGAATTTCTTAAATAATAAAAACTTGTAATATAACTTTTAATGTCTTTTTTATTTTCTTTTTTGTTATAAAAATTTTTGCATTTTAACTTGCAAAATTTTATTACTTCACACTTAATTGTATTTTTAAAAAATAAATAAAAATAATAAAAATAAATTGTCTATAAATTGCTGATATAAATAAAACTAACAAGCATTTATTGAAGTTCAAGCTAAAATTCGGTAAAATTTAAAAATCTTGTTTAAAAATAATAAAGAAATGAATGAGAGATGTATTGTTATTAATATTATTGTTTTAATGACAACAAAACCAAAAGTTTAAAAAAAGTTATTCGAGTTTAAAACGAAACAATAATAATAAAAGAATATACTGTACTATAATAAGAAGAATATAATATGATTTAAAAATTAATTATCAATTGAAATAATGAGAAATATTTGATAGATTAGTAAATTATTAATAAATAAGGGAATGAGGGTATGGTATGAAAATGTGATAGCGATAGTGATAGAGAAGAAAGCTTACTTGCTGACTTGCTTAGGTAGCGTTGGTAATGTCAAAAGCGTAAGAGAGTTAGAGTTGGAGATGTGAATCGATCAGTTGGTTTGTGTGTCTTTGGATTTGCTCGAAAGTGAACTGAAAAGCGAACTCAAGTCGTGTTTATCTCTGTTTACGAGTAGAGTAGGGTTTGAGGATTTGCTCCACTATTAGTCGAACCGGCGTTCGTAGAGAACAGACATTTGCAGTCATTGCAGGCATTTGTGCGCTTGTCTGCAGTCGAGCTCTGCTGCGAGTCTTTCACATCTGTGCGGCCTTGGGATGCATTGAGAGGACACCGAACGGAGTATTGATTTTTCTTGTCCGCCGCCAACGCTTTTTCTTTTTCTACCAAAACTTAATAATAAATCAATGTTTGTATGAAATTATATCAAAACATATTATTCTATGCTCTCTATTACTGTACATCACAATAGTTTGAATAATTTTAAGATTTCAAAACAATTTTCAAATTTATGGATATATAACCAATATTTTTACTTAATTACAGACAAACATTTTGACAAACCAATACTTTCTTTTATATTTTATATTGTTTAATTTTGTTTGTGTCAATTCACTTTTTATGATTTAGTTTTAAATAATTTAAGGCTAACATATAATACTGCAATTAGGTAAAGGTAAAACAACATGTCAGATTTTTTTTCAATTAATAAATCTGAGATTCTTAATTTATTATAAAATGAACATTGACAAATTTCATTAAAATAAAATAAAATATATTCTATATGTATTCGATAATTTATTTTAATGACTAATAACGTAATGAATCATTTAATACTATAATTTAATTATAATTCTATAATATATTCTATAGACAGTCTATAGTTTTAGTCTGTCTGAGCGAAAAATCAATAAGTAGTTAATAAACGTATGATTTCTACATTTATTATTAGTAATGTTGGTATCTGCTTGTTGGTATCTATGCTAGTTGAGTCCGGATTGAATTATTGGATATAAATCAGCAATAAAAAATTTAAAAATAGTTATCAATTAGATCCATATAACAAATACTTCCAACCAGTAAAGTTCAAACGGGTTAGTTAGCGTTTTTATTATTTATTAAATTGTTTATATGCTTTTAAAAATTTTTATATAATTTATATTTTTACTTAAATTCAAGTAAATTCTCGTTTATCTCAAATTAAGATTTTTAAATAAAAATTGAGCTATAATTAAAATTCACCAAACTAAACTTACATATATATTTTTATTATTAAAATTTTAGTGGTTTAGTATTTCACTTTAAAAATTAATTAAAAATATAAATTAATAATTTTAAGATATCTTTAAAAAAATAGATTTTAATTAATCAAATAGTTTTTTAATAGTTCTAGTTGAAGTGAATATAAAAATTGTTGTATAAATATAGAATTTGTTTGGAAAAATTTACAATTAATAAAATTAAATAAAATATTTATTTAATTTAATTGATTAAAAAATTACTAATTAAGAAGAGATAGGACACCCCTGTTTGCCGCGGTTTAGATTTTTTTCTTCTTGAGTCTTCTTCAGGGATCGAGAAGGTTGGCCGATCCAGGGGGATCAGGGAACGGATTTTTCTTAAAATATTTGCCAAAAACCTAGAGGGTATCAGGGGGGGGGGGTTTAAAACGCACAAAAAACGCATATATTTATAATAAAAATTTAACTGGATTTAAACTAATTTAGCACTAATGTAGCACTAATTTAGGAAAAATTTTTCAATTTTGGTAAAAAAAACTTACAAAATTAGCCAGCAGCCTTCGGCGGCCGGCAAAAAGTCGAGGGCTTGCCTTTTCATGAACCAAATGCTACAGGGGATAAATGCCAAATTTCAAAATTAGGGGATTTTTGGCTGATCCCCCTTCTCTTTTCATTAGGTTTTGGCACAACATTTTTGAACATTTCCGAAAAATTATTCGAATTTTTGCAATTAATTTTAATATTTTTTCTGTTATTTATTCATTTGTATACAGTATACTAGTAAAGCGCAAAAATTAAGAGTTCAATATGTTTGTTGGTCTTTTTTGCTGTTAGCTCACAAATACAAAACAAGCTATCTGCATTGAATCGCGATTCACTTTGCAAATATATATATTTTTAATGTTTAATAAATAGTAAATAAAGCTAACTTAAACTTTGAACTCTTAAATTTTGTCCTGGTCTAGTATATACTGTATTTGTTGGCTTAAATAAGTTAAAATTTTTAATTGGTCAATGTTTGGTGAGTTTAAAAACTTAAGCATAAATTGGATTTCAACGTTTATCAAAACTATCAATATATTGGAATTAATAAAAGTAGCTTTCTCGGTAAAAATTATAATATAACATGTTTAATTTTTTTAAAGATAATATTCTTAAATAACAAATTAATTTTATTTTTTTACTAAAAATTTTAAATTTATAAAAAATTAAACTCAATTTAATTTACAAATTTCAACAATTTTAAATTAATTATATTTTATATTGTTAAAAAAATTTTATCATGATTTACTTGGTTAAATTCAAATTTTATAATAATTAAAAAATTGTTCTTTATTTTAAAAATATTAATAAAATAATTAGATATCTGTTTTTTAATTAACTCAATTTTCACTAATTATTATTTTATACAGCGATCGAGAAGGGGGGATCAGGCAAAAATCCTCCTGGTTTTGAAAATTTAAATTTATTTCCCCCCCCCCTAGCATTTGGTCCGAGAGAAGGTATTCTCCCCTCGACGTTTTGCCGGCAAATTTTTTGGGTTTTTTGCCCAAATTTAGAAAATTTTTCCTAAATTGGGGCTAAATTCGGTCTAAATCCAGTTAATTTAACTAAATTTAGTTTAAATCTAGTTAAATTAGGAAAAATTTAATTATAAATATATAGGTTTTTTAAGCGTTTTTGGAAAAATTCCCTCCCTGATCCCCCCTCGGTTTTTGGCCAAAATTTTGACATAAAATCCCTCCCTTGATTCCCCCCCCCCCTGGATCGGCCGATCTTCTCGATCTCTGATTTTATATAAAAAAATAATAAAATGCCAAAACATTGTCTGACTTTTTTAAATGTGATCTCTCTTTTTTAGTTGTTAATTATTACAAAAATTAATTAATTGCAGAAATTAAAACATTAATACAAAATTTTAAAAACAACTGATTTAGTTAATTAATTACGTCTTTTTAAAAATTCTAAAAGCAATACTATTATTGAATTAGTTGTTTCTATTGTTATTTAAAACCTTTTACATATTTTTCTAAAATTTAAATTACTTTATTATTATTGATGATTTCATTTTATAAAAATAAAAAGTAATTTTAAATATTTAACATGATATTTTTTTAATAACAGACCAAGATTAAATATAAGTTCCCTGCAATTTAATAAAATTAAAAATATATTTGCTTGTAAATTTAGACACTAAACCTAAATTAAAAATTATTTTTTATTTAAAAAATATTTCTCAAAAATCATTAAGTATAATTTTGTTTGTAAAATTAAAAATTGTGTAAAATTTTATTTATTATTATTTGTATTTTGTGTATTTCCAGTTCAAATTTAAAAATTTTAATTATATTTTAATATTATTTATTATTTTTTACCATTTTAACGTTTTTCTCTAAATTTTATCATACTTATTTAAAGGTAAAATAGTTTCAATATAAGCATAATTTATTTTAATTTCATAGTTTAATTTATTTAAAAACAATTATTATTTTTAAAAATTAATATAATTGAAATAATAAATAATAGTAACTTTAAAAGAATAATAAAATTAAAATTGTTAATAGATATAAATTACAAATAAAAGAAATAAACTTATAAAAGTTTATAAAAACTGCTTTAGTACAAACATAATTTTACTGGATTGTTTTTAAAACTCCTTAATTTAGGTTTAATATCTAAATTTATAAATTATAATTAACCATATTTTTTGTTTGTTTCCAAGCTAAACTTATAATATATTCAATAATTAATTTTAATGCGCTGCTACAAAAAATGTCACAATAACATTTTTTAAAATAAGTTATACAGCATTTATAAACCAAATTGTGGGCAAAGATAATATAATCTTAATTTTTAAAATCTATACAAGTTTGATTAATTAAAAATTTATAAACAGCAATATTTGTTATTAACAGTGGTGTTTACCGTTTTAATATTTCAATATTTTAGATATTTCTAAACTAGAAACTTTCTGGAAATTTATCAAATAAAATTTCTTTAGCGAAACTTTACAAATAATTAAACAAATAAAGTTTATGAGTGTGTTAAAAATATTTGATTGCATTTTAAAATAATAACTTAATAAAATCTATCAATTAAGATAATAAAAAGTAATAGGCTATGTTAAGAACGCGCATACTTCAAAATTGGCGCGTTAAGCTTTTACACACTAGTATTTTTATCTTGTTAATGTTAGAAGAGTCATACATAAAAATCATTTTAAATTAAAAACATTTTTTAGCCCAAAGCTTGAAACCCAAACAAAAAATGCTAAACAATAAGTAATTACAAATAAATAGCTATAATTTAATTGATTTGACTCTAAATTAGTAGCAATATATATAATTATTTGCAAAAACAAATATATGCAAATTAGATTCAAATCCAATTAAATGCAAATTGTTTTGATTACTATTGAATTAAAATTAATTTTCAATTAAATTCCAATTAATTTGATTATAGGTTTGTATTTATTTGATTGTGTTTTTGTTTTTATTATTTTTGTATTTAATTTTTTTTATAACAATTATTATTATGTTAATTGTCTTGCTTTTTGAGTGTTTTGAATATGTTAAAATTTAATTTAATGAAATAGTCATTTAGATATTTAATATTTAAGCATAAATTATTGTTTGCATTTTTATATATTAATTTTTTGCTTGCATCTTGTTATTCGTTTTAATGTTTTAATTGAAAAATTATATATAAATAAGTTATAAAACATTGAATTAATCGATTTAAATGCTATATCAAATCTAAAAAGAATTAGTAAAAAATTAATTGATAAGTTACGCAAATGTATTAAGCAAAGCCAACACACATAGAAAGTTATCCAAGTCTTTGCCGCTCAAACCACTTTTCATTGTCTTAATAATGTCTTTGATTAACTCTTTTCAGATTTGATATAACATTTAAATCAATTAATTCAATGTTTTATAACTTATTTATATATAATTTTTTAATTAAAACATCAAAAACACAACTGAATAACAAAACCTAATGTGAATGCGAGTCTGTTTTGCATAAACGCGAGTCTCATTTGCGGACTAACCGCTTGACGCGAATCTCTTTTGATGAGACGCGAGTATCGACTGAAAAGCGCTGTATTCTCTCTATTCTCTATTCGTTGTAATGTTGTACATGAAAAGCAATCAAGTTTATTTGTAAACGTAATGCATTGAAGTACTAAATGTGAATCCGGGATTTACTTTTGCACACAAGTAGTTTATGTTTTCAATAGGATTCCCACAGAACCAAGACGTATTTAAAATGATATAAATTAGGGATTACCCAAATGTATAACTAAAACATGTTATTGATATCTTAGCCATTTATATCAATAAAGTAAAGTTTGGTTATTCGAAACCTCAATCAGCTATATTTCTGCTTGGAAATACAGTACTTTTACTCTTTTATATTATAATTTATAAAAAATTTTAATTATATATTTGTAATAACTATTTATTTAATTATTAATTTACTGGATTATTGAAGTAGTATTGAATTTCCACACATGGAAACTATATTTACCGTATTCCCTCACATATTGGTACATGTACATATAAGGTGAAATATACCATTTCACTAAATTTGGTCCAAA
>JAQFXP010004643.1:0-10361 GCA_034693685.1 Belba bartosi
AGTTAAAAATGTAAAGTTAGTTATAAAATGTACAAGTTGCTCTATTTATAATTACGTTATATAGCAAAATTTTTGTATCGTTTCGAATTCCTTTGTCTGTACATAAATTATGCATATAAACAATTATATAACCACTTATTCAATTAACTAAATTTTGTTTTAAATTCAATCATTTATTCTCAGCTTCACAGATGAGCTATACTTTAATCAATTTCCATATAATGTATACTTTATGTATTATACTGTTAACAAATGTTTTATAACTTTTTAGAATATATTATTTGTGACATTTGATTGAGATTATTAACTAGGGCATATTAAACAAATATTCATAGTTGTAATATTTTATTTAGTTTCAATAACTTTTATATGAATTAGAAATAATTTTACATATTAAATTAAAATATGCTGTATTAATAAACTTAGTGTTAATTTTATAATACTCTAATAAAACATAATATTTTGAAACACTAATTAAGTTGTCATTAAAAAAACTAAATATTGATTAATGAGATTAAGTTAAATTTCTAAATTAATGTAACATGCCTTTATTAGCATTATGATTGTCTATGATTTTGAGGCTAATTTAAATATACCTGTGCTAACTGGATATTACAATACAATCTGGTTCAACACAAGGTCATAATTTGCAATTGTTTAATGTTTTTCTGAATGCCAAATAACAATTGTTTAATAATTTTTAAAAAAAATTGTGCATGGTCAAAATTTAAAATATTGTATAATTTATACTTTTTAATATTTAGATTATATTAATTATATTTATTAAGGCTTACTATAATTTCAATGGAATATAACTTCTAAAAATTTAAGATAAATTAAGTATAAATTGTAAATACAATGTATTATATTAATTTATTGTTTAAAAATTTTAAATTAAATACAAAATTGATATTGCTGATAAATTAAATTTATATTTTATCCAAATCAATAACACAGAAAAAACTCTTACAAAAAAATTTTTGTTGTTTAAATAATAAATAAAGTTTTTCTGCAATCAACGTTTTTAAGCATTTCATGATTACTGTTATAAAAAAAATCAAACTCTTCCTGAAATGGTAGAGTTGAAAGACCAGTTTTCACAGCAATTTGCCCGGAATCATATGCACGTAACCGTTATAGCTATAAAATATGGCATTTTGTCAATACTATAATAAATACTAAAATATATAGTTGAGTCATACCTAGCATTGAATTTTGTGATATTTTGGCTGCAATTCTCAATTTATTGATAAAATTCAAATATTTATTTGTTAATATAATATGTTTTGTTTGTCGCTAAATAATTAACATAAAAATATACATCTGATTACCTGTGCTCTTGAGAGCTGATGCCCTGATCCTGTGCCAATCTATAGCACATTCAACCTCTACTAAACTAAAGGTATTTTCGCAAAAAAAACCTTAAATTATAATAGATATGAAAATTCTAAAAATAATTAAAAACAAGATTTTTTTGATATAAAATCTGAAAACTGTTTTTTGTGGTCTTTTCTTCAATTAAACAGCAGTCAAATAAAATACAAGGATAATTTTAAAAATTTGAATTTCAAGGTTCAAAACGTGATAGTTTCGAAACACTTATCAAACCATTGAGAGAGAGGGAGTACGAGAACCTCCTTCTCGAGTCTCTGTCTCTCGTTTTTTTCAATCAAATGTTAAACTATTATATTTAGTCGAATTTGATCTTTTCGTATGATTTTTGTCGAACGGTTTGGTTTAGATGTTATTTGTTCTTCAATAGTCATATATGAATGTAATTGTTGAATAGTTTTTTATAATAAAACTTTTTTTTCTCATTGTTTGACAACTTATTTATATTAAACTTAAAATTTTTTGTATTTTATTTTTGTCATAATTTTTGGTAAAATGCTTGAACTGAAGATGAGTGAAAAGATTGCCGATAACTGTCTTTTATATCTAAATGAAGACTCGTCTGATGTCAAGATAATTGTCGGACACGAAAAAATACCAGGTTTGTAAATTAAGTGACTTGGTTATTTTATATATTTATTTATTGTTTTCACTAAAAATTTATTTTTAAGTTTTTATTTTGGTTTGTTTAAAAATACATTACAGTTATTTAACAAGTTAGATAAAATATTTATTTTCAGCATAAACTAATTGATTTAAAAACAAACGAAAATGTCTTAATTATATTTGACATAATGCATTTATTAAATTCTATTAAATTGTGATTAGAGTACATTTCAACCATTATAAATTATGTTTTTTTTCATATAATTAAATATATTGTTTACAGCAGTTTTAATGGTTAATCCTTTTTTTTTAATTTTCAAAGTTTTTAATCTCAAAATTTTTAAATACTTTTTTTTTTTAAAATTTAATATTGTACAAATAGTTAACACTTTTACAAAACAATCGTCTGTAATTAAACTTCTTTAAGTATTTTTACATAATTAGGAATTTTGGAAATATAAAAATTATATTAAAACTTTTGAATTAGGAAAAATGAGGTGACAGCAATTTTGAGTTAATTTTACTGACAATAGTAAGTACAGTTTACGATTTTTAGAATAACATTTGAGGAAGCTATTTTACTAAAATTATTAAATTATTGGTTATAAAGTAAAAAACTTGAAAATATATAATTTTAAGTAAAATGAATAAATTTCATAATAAATATAAATATTAATGCAAATTTGATTTTAAAACTTTTTTAAATATTCTATATATTTAAATAAAATATTTTATGACATGTTTGTTTTTGTTTTGCATCAAATTCTGAACATATTTTTTAGCATGTCACTGATTAATTGGTTTAAATTTTGAAATAAGTTAACTATTTTGGCCAAACTTCGCCTAAATTACTAAATAATATTTTATTAGAATTATAAAAAAAATAATAAAAATATTTTTAATATATTGTGCATTAAATTAAAGTGAAAAACACTAATTAATTTATATTAATAAACTAGTTAAAATTTTAGCCATAGATATAATTATAATTGTTAAATAAATTTAAAATTATATTTTTATTTTAAAATAAATTTAAATAACCAATTAAAAATAGACCAATTAAAAAAATTTTAATGTAATTATAAATATTTTAAATTAAAAATATATTTAAGCAAAAAATGCAATTTAACTTGTTGCTCCCTTATTTGCTACAGTTGTATGTCTTTAAAAAGATTTTTACTTAAACTTAGAAAGTTTTTTTTTCAAAGAATAAGTATGTTTGAAAACATTTGTTTGTTTATTAATTAATTAAAATGTAAATAAATAGACAAGCTTGAATATTTTATTGCAAGTAAGCAGAAGAATATACTTGCAAAGTCCAGTCTTCCATAAGTATCGAAAGTATACTTACTTTCAAAGTATTGTTAAATCTCAAACATTCAAAGTAAAGTATACTGTAAGTAGTGACTTTCATAAGTTTTTGCTAAATACTTTCAAAGTTTGTAAGTTTGTTACTTTTGCGAGACATAGCATTAATATATTTAAAACGTTTATTAAATATTAAACTTTTATTTAATTATTTTGTTTACTTTTTTATTATTTTATTTATTTTTATAAGTTGGATGTAAATTAAACTAGTAATTATTTAAACTATGGTAAATTTTTTCTTGGTATCTTTAAAAGTACAATTGTAACAATTTTTTACTGGTATTAAATAAAACATTTATTGCAAATATGTTTTAGTGTTTAAATTACAATTTATATTCAAATATCCTTTAATAAAATAATTAGTAAAATATTTTTTTATTTAATGGATTGAATTGAACTTTTTAATTATATTAATTTGTTTAGTTTACAAAGTATATTGATTAGTATTAATTAACAATTTTTATTTAAATTAAATTTGTAATTTTTATTTTATTAATAAATAATTACTAATTGGACTGATTTAACAAGTTATTACATATTTAATGAATAAATATTTTATTTGTAAATAAATTTAAATTAAATAATTATTAGTCTAGTTTTTAGAAACAGTCAATTAAATATCCCCAAGCTTAATTTGTAAAACAAAAACAAAAATTTTAATATTCTATTAAGGCATTTTATATTCAAGATTAATATACAATTAGACAAATTTATCAATCAACGAGTTTTATTTTACTTTCCTAGTAGCATGAAAAAATTTAGAGTTTAAATTTTTAAAATTTGTTTTAAAATTATCGTAAACTAGTTTAAATTCTGCAAAACGGTAAAAGTTTATAAACAGCAATAATGCTTTTTAAAATTAAAAATATATATATATTTGTTTAGCCCTTTAAACAATAAATTTATATAATTATTAATAAAATAAATTTTTAATTAAAATTAACTCATTTCTCATTCAATAATCGATAGCACATAAGTCAGTTCTGGCGCTAACGAGCGAATACTTCAAAGCTATGTTCACTATAGGGATGATTGAGACCAACTTGAATGAAGTCAAACTCGAAGACACTTTACCCAAACCATTCCAACTTGTTATGAAAATCTCCTATGGATTCGATATTATTGAAGACGAATGGAATAGTTTGTCGTTTATTGAGATTTTTGAAGCAATTATTATTGCAAATAAATACCAATTTACTGAAACTGAAATTATTATTTCGAATAAATTTATGAAAAAACTTATAGAAAATTCAACCGATTTTATAACCGAAGAAATTAATTATAGAGTAGGAGACGACAAGACCCGAAAGAAAGAGAAATTTTTAAGCATTTTAGAAGTGCATGAGTTGGCGAAGTCTTATCATTTAATTTATTTCACAAATATTAGCCATATTTACATCGAGAAAAAGGCACAGGAAGTGATGGACAGTTGGAAGTTCTTATACAACTATTGGTGGTAATCATAATTGATCACTGGATAGATTGTAGGCACAAGACATCACATTATTTCATTAAATCATTGAAAATTGTAATAAAATTTATAAAATATAAAATAGCTTTTATATCAATAATTAGATTAAATAATTTTATTTTTAACGCATTATTTGTTAAAATTAAATCGAAATTGAACATTTTGTTAATATAATCTATGTGGTATATGTTTATAATTTTTTGCTCAGTGTATTCACTTGTAGTACACTTTTTGCTATTTAATAGCAACAAAATATGAATAAATTTATATATTTTTATAACAAATATATATTTATCTAAACAGAGAATCTTTTACGACATTTCCTAAAATTTAATTAATTGATTCTCAATTGAGTTTATAAAGTATAATATCGATATATTTTTTAAAAGTAGAAATTTGGGTTAAGGCAAAATATTTCAAGTTTTAAATTAGATATTGCTTTATATTTGAGAATTATATAAATATTACTGTAGTATTGCATCAAATTATGTAATAGAAATAGAATTTATTATTTGAATTATATTAAATATACTCAGTATTATAAATTTTTGTATATAATAAAATATATATAAACACCCTATCTCACTTTTAACAAATATCCGATTATAACAAATAGGGATTGAGGAACGGAAAAGAAATTTAGGTTAAATTATAGCGTAAATAACAAATTCCAAATTTGGTAAAATCAACCTGTTCGTTATAAGCTGGTTTCACTGTATATATTTTTAATATTAAATTGTTAATAAATAGGTATTATTTTAAATTTTTGTTTTGTTTATTAATAACAAAATAAATTTTAAATTAGATTTAAAAAATTGATTAAAACAAATTTCAGCAATGATTAAAAATTCAAGGCTAGTTTGTTTTTGTAAATTGTTAAAATTTTCTTACTTTTAAAGATGTTTATTTAAGTTTATAAGCAAACTAAAATAATAATAAGTTATGAAGGATTAAACCGTTAATCATAATTTTTTTAATTATATTTAAATTAAAAATATAATGAATTTAACACAAAATTAACCAAAAATGCTTTGATTCTTAACTCAGTTTGCCTTCAAACCCAATGTTAAATCACTGATAAGATATTCAATTTGTATAAAAGTTGATTATCATTGATCAGCAAACAATCAGATAAATGCGTTTAATTATATATTTAACATTTACAAATACTGTAAAGTTTATTTATTTATTAAACATTTACATTAAAAAAATCTAAATTTCATATTAATCTATCTTGTTAATTACAAAATATATATATTAATATATATAATTTTGTAACTATCTAAAAAATGTTTTTGTTTTGATTGCAATCTTAAATTTAAATCAATATTTTGTTTTTGAAACTTAATTATATACACAGGTAAAAATATAAAAATAACAATGACAATGTGTAATAATAAAATATAAAACAAGTTTGTCATTAGATGCTTTTTCAACTTAAAAAATTGTGTAAATTATTATTTTTTGTTTAAACAAGAAAAGCAAAACTTTTCAATTCGCTAGTTTTCTAAAAATACTTTTGCTATTTTATTTACGCTTTAGATATTAATGCAAAAAACGAAAGTGTTGATATTTTAAAATGAATTAATATTTTAGAATTATTTATGTAATCAATTGCTTTAATTTAATATTATTTAGATTTAATATTTTCAGTGCCAATAACTTTTCAATTAATTTCTATATCTTTAAAACATAAAAAAGAAAAAAAATATTTTTAGTTATCTATCTGAAAGCAATTTATTAAAAATGATTTCTCAGCTTGTTAAAAATCAAGTTTATAATAACATTCAATGATTAAATCAATTAAACTGATCATTCGGTTTAAGTTCAGCAAACGTTGCATTAATTCTAATTCTCAGTTCAATTAAATGTTGAAATAAATATCAAAATTATAATAAGAATTTTGTATTAATTTTCAAAATATTTTATATTTTGCAAATATAAAACAACAACAAAAAAGACTAGTTGTGCTAAATCTAGTTGAATTCAAAAATCTAATGACGTCAAAGCTTTAAATTAATATATATAATATATTAATATAATGAAACAAACGAAAACCAAGTTTTGAAATATAAAGTATATTAAATAAATTCTGCAATATTGAGGTCAAGTTCGAGTTAATAACATAGGTATATGTGCTATCAAATCAATATAAGAAATGTCACAAACTTGACTAATATATTCATAATTATTACTATTTAAAAATGTTAAGAATTAATGTGTAACGTAAATTAATCTTGCCGAATTAAAGATGTGTTTTGTCAAAAAGTATATATTTAGCAATTTTGTTGTTGATGGATAACTAGAATAAATATTGAAAATAATCCCACAAATTGTGTTATTTATGAATTAAAGTTAACCTTTAAAAAATGCTTTTTGTCTTATTATCTTTTAATAAATCAAAATCCTTCTTGGTCTGTCTTAAAGCTTAGTATCAAATCATTTGGTAAAATACAGCTTTTGAAGATAATATCATAAAATAAGTCAATGTTTAATATTACTTATTTTTTTTGCTATTAATTCTATGCAAATTAAAAGCAATAAATAATAATTTAAAAAATAATTAACATTTAAATATATATGACAAATATTAAACGTTTTATAAATAGAATTAAAATAAAGTTATTTTTAAAAATATCTTGATCCAATAAATAAAAATATTAATTTATTAGAAATTTAATTAAAACACAATTAATTAAAGTTTAACTTTACAGACAAAAGTGTAGCTGAGTGATTTAATAATTATTCAGTCAAAAATTAATTATAATATAAAAAAAATATTTCTTAATTAAGTTAATAAATAGTTATAAAAAAATAAAACAAAAAACTTTGTTCCCATAAAAACAATAATTAATTCATAACTTTATATAAGAGTTAATGAATTAGCCATAGCTTAGCTACAAATCCAAAGACAACTAAATTTAAATCAGATTCAAAGACTCTGGACTTTATCGCATTCGGCGGTCAATTCGAAAGACAACTCTGGCGTCCATTTCTTTAATAGAGTCCATGTGGTGTTCCAGAGCTGTTCCTGAATTTTCTTATCGTATGAATATTTACTCGATTTAGTGACACAACAGTCTTCGAGATAAACACCACTAATGCCCTCCAGTTCTGAAGACAGCGTCGCATAGATTGTCGTTTCTGCGCCTTCTTCTGCCGACTAAATAATTTTTATTAAATAATTAATAAAAAAAATTTTTAAATAAAACAAATTAAAAAAGTATTTATATTTACGCGAAATATCGGCAGCGCTTGTATTGGTCTTAAGTTAAAGAAATTGAATTGTTTCATCAGGTCTGTACGACACACACCCGGGTGTAGAGCTGTAATCGTAACAAAGTCCGCCAACTCCTTTCGGGCCAAAAGCCATTCATTGAATTTAAATGCAAACATAATTTGAGCCAACTTTGACTGCGAGTACGCGTGATATGTGCTGTAGAGCCGACTCGATTGCAAGTCATTGATCCGTATCTTCGACGGTCTGTGAGCGCCGGAAGAAACGCAAACAATACGCGACTTATGGCCGGACTGTTTGCCAGTTTCAGCCAAATTTCTGATTAAATGTGACACAAGTAGACAATGGCTCAGGTAATTAATGGCCAGGTGTGTCTCGAAGCCATCTGCAGTCAATAGGAAAGGCGCAAACATAACGCCTCCGTTGCATATCAGGTAATTCAGGCCTAACGACGACTCTTTGAATTTGGTTATGAAAGCCATCATTGACTCCATTGACGACAAATCCAAAGCCCATATCTCTAGACGTCCCTTATTCTGGTCGCCCAACTGTTCAATTATATCGTTCCTTCTTTTCTCCATCTCTTCTTCGTTGGCCGAAGAGCCGGTTATAACATGACAGCCTTTCCGGAGCAAACTCTTTACCACTTCCATGCCAATGCCTCGACTGCCACCAGTGACCAGTGCCACTTTACCCACCAGAGAGGCCGGTATGTCTCCGTCCAACACATTTAATTTACGTACTTTTCCTGATTTGACAAATTAATACTTATTAAAGTGAATGCAATTTCTATGGCTTTGGTTTCATTTTTCTTCAATTGTTTTTAATTTATAATAATGAAACGAGTGCTCAGGAATTGGCTAATAAAATAAGTTTAAAATAAATATTTGGCATGTATATTTTTGAATTTTAAATCTAAAAAGTAATATTTAATATACTGTAGAATAAAATTGAATAATTAAACTTAAGTTACTTTAACTTATTGAACTCTAACTACGAAAAAAGATACCATCTTGATTTTTTGCCGGCCGTTGAAAACCTCCATCAAATATTTGGGTTTTTTGACCAAAATTGAAATTTTTGCTAAATCCAGTTAAATTATGTAAAATTTTATCATAAATAAATAGATTTTAAGTGTTTTTAAAAAATATCTCTCTCGATACCCGCTAGGTTTTTGGCCAAATTTTTTGAAGAAATTTCTCCCCCTGATCCCCTGGATAGTCCAACCTTCTCGATCTCTGCTATTACAACAGAACCACTATTACGTTAAATTTTAAAACAAATAAAGATTTACAAAACTATTCTAAATTAACTATATTAAAAGCACTCTTTTTTTAATTTAACTAATTTTTAAAAATATGTAATTGATAGTTAAGTTTAAAATTTTGCTGATGGTTATTTTTAGACATGATCTTAAGATTAAGATAAAAAACGGCAAATTTTAACTGTTAAGACATCAAGTTCTTTAATTGTAATTGTAACAGTTTTCTAGGAATTTAAATTTATCTATCTAAATACACTTGTTTAATAAATAAACCTTGCTGATCTCTGACGATTTTAAAATTAGAAATTAATAAAATTAAATACAAATTATTAAATCAAGATTTTTGTTATGGTCTGAAAATATATTAAATTAAACGATAAAAAAATATAGAAAATTTATCAAGCTCTAAACAAATTATGAGTTTAGAAATAAATAAATAAAATAAAAACAATTAAAAAGTTAAATATTAAAAACTAACAGTCAAAAGTGTAAACAAAGTGACTGAGAAATAAAAAGTTAAAAACACTATTAATCAATTCTTATTTTCAGAGGTCTCCAATTAGTAAAGTTCAAATATATTAGTTAGCTTTTTTACTCTTTATTAACAAATACAAAAACATGATACTTGCAAAAGACTTGCAAGTCTTTTCAAATATATTATTTTGTATTTATTAATAAGCAGTAAAAAAACTAACTAACACTTTTAAACTTTACTAATTTGAAACCTCCGCTTATTTTGATCAATATAAATCTTATCAATATAATACAATTAAGCGAAATTATACAAAAAAAATTTGGGTCCATACAAATTATTGACACAAGTTTAATAATTTTTTTACTTTTAACTTTTAACTAAAAATTTGTTGAAATATTTAACCTATTAATACAAATATACAGTAGAGGAATGATAGGCAATTAGTAAAGTTCAAACGTGTTAGTTAGCATTTTTACTGTTTATTAAACATACAAAAACATGTTATCTAAATAGGCCTGAGATAGGCCTCGCTAGTCTTTGCAAATAT
>JAQFXP010004644.1:0-10357 GCA_034693685.1 Belba bartosi
AGCGTTTTTGGAAAAATCCCCTCCCTGATCCTCCCCTAGGTTTTTGGCCAAAATTTTGAGAAAAATCCCTCCCCTGATCCCCCCCCCTGGATCTGCCGACCTTCTCGATCCCTGATTTTTAAGCAAAGTTTTCTTTGTATTAATAATAAAAATTTAATTTTAAATAAATAATTTTTTAAATTTTAATTTATGATATATAAAATAAGCTAGCTTCTATTTATTCAGTTTGCTTAAAGTTATTTTCAAATGCAAAACAAGTTTAATTTAAGCATGTTTGCTTTAAATAATAACTAATTTGTTATCAAAACATTGAATAAATTATTACAGTTTTATAATTAACAAATGTTATGTAAAAAATGTAAAATAATTTACATTTATTTAAATATGTTCTTGCACAACAAATTAAAATTTTTAATTATACAAGAACAAATACATATATAATTATATAGTTTGAATAAAATTTTAATTTTCTTTATTTAGTTAAATAGAATTTGTAAAAATAGCAATGTGTAAATTCTTATCTTTTTGTTTTTTTAGATAACAAATAAAATTCAATTTAATTCAATTTAAATTTATATAAATTTTATTTTAAACATTTAAATAATTAAATAATCTAGTGCATTATCCACGTGCTGATCTTTTTGTTGCTAGCTTTCCTTCCTTTGAGCCAAAATATCGAAGGTAAGGAGTTTGTATATCTATATAAATACACAAGTTTAATTTTAATCAGAAATAGTAAACAAATTATTCAAATATATTAATATAAGTACAGTATTTACAATCTTTAAATAGTTCATTAAAAATTCCCGTTCTATATTTAACATGTACAGTGCTGATAAATAAAACGCACAATATTAAAATTATCAAACTAATTTTATTTTTATTTAATGCGTTATTATGATTAATCGGCATTATATTGAAATGTTGATTTTTTGTATACAATTAAATTATTTAAGTAAAATATGTTTTCATAACTTTAATTAAAAAGTTAATATGCGCATTGCATAATATTATTTTAATTAAAAATTATTTTAAAATTAAAATTAATTTTTAATTAATTAAGAGTTAAGTTAAAAAATAATAAGCTACTTAATTTTAAAATCTAAATCTTGCTAAATTTTAAATCAAATTTTTAAAATTTTAATAAATACTTTATTAAATATAAATTTTTAAATTAAATTGACTAGACAAAATATTTTAAAATTAATATTAAATTTTTTTTTTTGAATTTTACTTTAGAATAATTTAAATTTAAATAAAATTTGTTTTAAAAATGTAGATAGTTAAATAATCTTATTTTTTTACTTATTATCCACTTGGTGGTATTTTTGTTATCATTTTGCTCTTTGAGCCAGACAAGGTAAGGTAAGGCAAAACGCTTACTACAAATGTACAAGTTTAATTTTAAACATAAATATTAATTTATTTATTTAAATATATAAGTATTTACAGTCTTTGTATAATTCATTAAAAAATTCATTTTTACCAAGCACAAAACTAATAATTAAAGCTAGAAGTATTAAAATTAGCAACCTAATTTTAATTTTATTCAATTTGTTATTGTAATTAATTGACATTATATAATATAAACATTTTGATATTTATATACGATTAAATTATTTTAATAAAATATGGTTTTGTAATTATAATTAAAATCATAATATGCGCATCGTAACATTATTTTAATTAAAAATAAATTTTAAAAATAAAAAAATTTTCTTAATTAAGAGATTAATTAAAAAATAAACTATTTAATTTTTAAAATTAAATCTTTATTAATTTTTTCGATGTTAAATTTAGAAACTAAAATAACAATCAAATATTATTTTATTTGCATGTTACACTGAGATAATAAAAAAAATTACCGTTAAATGCGTTTGCAAATAAATCAAACACATATTAACATGAAAAAAAACAGCAAAAATAAATCATAGCAAAAATGTACAAGCTACAAAACGGAAATTTCAAATCAGCAAAGCAAGTATTTGGCAATAAAAGCTATAAAACCAAAAAAAGAGACAAAATTCGAAAATATTTATAAAACATAAAAACATTTTTATGCATAAATAAAATATATCGGAAAAAAGCTAGTCCAATATTTAAACATATATTCAGTCCAATCACTTGCATCTCATGCATTGTTAATGACAGTGAGCGCACAAATACTAAACTATTGGCACAAAAAAAATATTTATATATAATATATATATATATATTATATATATGTATATATATACGTATATAAGAAAAGAATGAGAAGAATAAGGAAAAGATGTGATAAAAATCCGACTTTGCGTTAGTCATAGTCATCATCACGTTTTACAAGAGATATATCGACGACAGGAGAGAAGGAAAAAAAATTCTTTTGGTCAACAAAATAGCAAAAATAGCATAACTTAGTGCCAAATAGCAAAGAATGAGATGAAAAAACATCTTTTTTTGTTCGGAAAATGCATTTTCATTCTTACCTAAAAAATATTACATACATTAGAAATATGGAGTTTTGTGTTATTTTTTTTCGCTCTTTTTCTCCGATTTTTTTTATGTCATTTGCACTGAAATATTGGATTTATTTTTATAACTTCTTAATGTATTTTTATCTGTTTTTTACAATTCATATTTGATGTTGGTGATTTTTTTTGTTTTGTTAAATTTAAATATAATGCTAATTAACCTAGTTCAATTAAAATTTATTTATTTAAAACTTAGAAATATATTATTTATATAATAATTATAGAAATGTTTACTAAAATATATAAATTGAAAATATTTAAAATAAAGAATAATTGTTTGTTTTATATTTAAAAAAAATTATCTAGTTAATATTATCTATATTTGAAAATAAAATAAAATTTCAAAATTTGAAATTTTATTAAATTTATGGAATTTTATTTTAATAATAAAATATATATTTTTCAGCTCAAAAATCAAATGTGCTAGGGAATAAAATTTAGATGTTTTACTAAATATATTCCGGTGTTGAAAAGTGATCTATCAAGTTGGTATTTGGCGGTTGCATTCAATCTATCATCAGATTGAAGGCATTTTTTCGGCTTTAGTTTTATTATAAACTCTTTGTATTTCATAAAAACTTTTTTATAACAGTTTTTTCTTCACTACATATTCACACATCAAATGCTTTTTCGCCTCATTTGAAACCAAATAAAATTCTGGTTTTGAAATCTCTGTTTAAAATAATTGAATCAAAAAAACAAAAATAATATAATAAAAGCGTTTTTCTTCGAAAACATCAAAATTCAAAATAAAATTTTTGAGAAAATAATCTCAAAAAATAAAAAATTCTCGAAAAATAAGAGCAAAGTTTAAACTAGAATCAAATTTAGCGTAACATTAAATCGTGTTTACTGTATATCATTTGATAAAATATTATTTGAAATTCAAAATACAATTCAAAAAAAAAAATATTTTTTTAGAGAACTAATAAAATTTCAAAATAAATATTAACCTAGCTAACAAGTAAACAAGAAATTACGTAACATTTAACCGGTTTGACTGTACATGTTGATAAAATATTTATTCGCATTCTTTATCAAAAAACTAGTGACCATTAGTATTGAAAGTAAAAAAACATAATATAAATATTCAGGTCTTGTTATACACATAAAAAAATGTATAAATATTTTATATTTACAATACATTCGGAGTCTATACTACCTTAAGAATCGACGTAAAACGACATTATGACTACACCTGTCGTGTTTGCTCTGTGTAGTTGCTAGTTCAGATAATATGTTTTTTGTGCTTGTTTGCACTTTATTGATGATAATGTTCTCTATATTTCGCTTTTTTTTCTTATTCTCCTGAAGCGAATGTCCACTCAATTTATGTGTAAATATGACACAAAATATACTTTACTTATGAGCTCTCTCTTTCTTTCTCGTGCTCTCTCTTTTGCTCTCTCTCTCTCTCTCTCTCTCTCTCTCTCTCTTGCTTTCTCTCTCTCTCTCGCTCTCTCTCTCTCTTGCACTCTCTCTCTCTCTCTCTCTCTCTCTCTCTCTCGCATTTTCTTTCTATCTCTCTCGCATTTTCTCTCTCTCACTCTTGCATTTGCTTTCTCTCTCTCTCTTGCATTCTCTCTCTCCCTCCTCGATATGTTTTATTTGTGTTATTATGAGTTTAATACTCTCTCGACTTTATTAAAAGTATTTTTGTTTTTTTATGACTTTTGGGAATTTTGTTTTGTTTTTGATTTATTCACTAATATTTATATTGTTGTTATATATTGATTGCTTAATAAATAAATAATTTAGAAAGAAAATTTGTGACTGTTACTTTAACATATATTAAGTTAACTAAATATTTGTGCAAGGTTAAATTTTAAAATTTTTAACTTATAGTAAAATAATAGTTATTATTATTAAATAATATTATTAAACAGTTTAAAAAAAATTACCTTGTGTAATTTTTAAAGCTATTTTTAAACAAATAAATAAAATAAAATTGTACCTTGTACAAATATTACACGTTTTTATTGCCCAAAAACAACGTTGCTTATTTAATTATTTAATACTGGCCAAATTGACTCTAAGTATATTTATTATATCTAAATATTGCTATAGTTTATTCATACAAATTAAATAAATATATTTATGTATAACAATAAATACATAATTGAGTTTCACTTCAATAATATCGTAAGAATTTATATTCGGAAATAAATTTTTATGACAGTCTGTCGTGCATTTCGAGATAAATCAAATATAACCCGATTTTAATACATATCTAACTTTATATAAGAACTTTTGATCTGAAATAAATTTTATTATAAACATGCTAATACTTGCTATGATGGTAAAATATGTTTTAATGCTTTTTTTCCAGCAAGCTCATTTAACATTTTTTTAGATGTTTAACTAAAACGTTTTTGTTAAATAGTTTATTTGTTTTGAAATTAAATTATTATTAATAATATATGTAAAACATCTTGATATAATTACGTAGTTGCAATTTATCGTATTAGTTAGCATAATGTATAAACCACAAATTATTACTAGCTAAATTTAAAAAAATATATTTTATATTTAATTTATTATTATAATTTTCTTCTATTACTGAAATAAGCAATTATTTATGTTTTCTTAATACCCATCTATTATAGATTACCCATCTATTATTATTAAATAGCTATAATAGCTAAATTTAAATTTAATTCATTTAAAAGTTATTTTATATAAGTGTATAATTTAATCTTTGTTAGCTAGACAGAATAAAAATTAGCTGTTTATTATAAAAACTAATATTCAAAGTATTAACTGAAATATCCATTTGTCAGAACTTATCTATAGCTAAATTTAAATTTAATTTTTTTATAGTTTATATTAGTGTATAATTTAATCATGTTTAGTTAGACAGTATAATAAATTAAGTGTTTATTATTATATAAAAACTAATATTAGTTATATTAACAGTTTATTAATAACAGTAATTTGCTAATTATAATTTTATTTAATTTGCACGGACACGTTTTACACATTTTAAAACTTGCATTATCGCTAATTATGCAAATTACTATATATTAAATTAATAAAACAAGATTATTTCTTGCTTTATTGCCAAAATTATTTTAACACAAATAGTGTTAAGTAATGCAAATAATAATAAAAAGTTTTTAAAACTAAGAAACTAAATCGAATTGTAAGAAAAGCTTAAATCGAAATAAATGAGCATGCTGGTTTGATAATAGTATTCGAGTATATATAATAAATTGGTGTTAAGTCTATTAGAATCTCAACTTTTATTCTCGGCTTTCATTTGCGGCCATCAATTGATTTCTATAGAATCGCTTTATTTAGGCTTTGCTTTTGGATTACAATTCAGTAGCGATTGAATGGTTGGCAAAAGAAAATGTTTCGCCAGAACTGTACGACCAGTCAGTCCGTCGATCATTCAATTGTCTGATCAATATTTGGTGGAAAAAGAGTTTATTCTTGTGCTTCACATTCATCGCAGACATACATACATTTTAATCATTGACTACAATCTTGAAATGACTGTCTTTTTTGTTGATATTTTTATTATGTTTTGATTTTTTGTTAAAATATTTTTTTTCAATAAGATTTACTGATTTAAAAAAATAGTTTTTATCTCAAATACAATGTTTTAAATTTACCCTTAGATCGAAAATTGTTTAAATTATTTTTTAAAAATAAATAATTTATAATTTAAAACTAAAATCAATTATATCGAATAGTTTAAACTAGCATGCATAAAAAAGAATTAAATTTATAAATTAAAATTTAGCATGCTAAAATACAATCAATTGTATTACTATATACAAACATACATGCTTGTCAAATATAAACAAATAAAACTTTTGCTTGTCCAAAAAAACTAAAGTTTTCAATAAGTTATTTAATACTTATATAATATTAATACATAGAATGTGTTAAGAATATCAATCGAGCGCTTAATTGCTAACAAAAACATCGCGTTTAGACATATCTCATCAAAATTAAGTTACAATCGATTTAAGGCCTAACTTCAAAAACGCTCTCCCATGTCATCCGAGTGCTACTCCCGGGCCCCCTATCACACCTAACAGTGTATAGCCAACGTCTCTCAACTCATTTAACATTTATTAAAGTTTTGCCCGAATTCTCTCTTAACGTTCAAAATCATATAATTTGATAGAATTGCTACTCTATTCTCAAGAGTCACGTTCGGCCAGTTATCCAGCGCTCAGTCTTTGCTGTCTATTACATAGCATTCGATTAAAACTAGAAAATACTGAATACTATAACTGTTTTATATGTGTTTTTTGCGATTATTATTATAATCACTATATAAGGCAGGGATATGATTTCAAAATGTTTGTTAGCGTTTATACCATTTGTTAATCATACAAAAACAATATATCTGCAATGTACACGAATGTCAGGTTTTTTTATATTGCAGATATCTTATTTTTGTATGTTTAGTAGACAGCTAAAATGTTAATTAGCACTTTTTAACTAGGAGATGTGCTCATCTCTAATTTAGATAACTTTTAACCGCCTGAGCCGAATGGCCTTTATTTGGCAGTGCAGTCAATGCAAATGTGCATAACTTGTTGTGTAATAATGGTACAAATGTTCGGTATTTTTGTTGTTGGTGTTTTTTGTGTCTTTTTAATTAATATTTTTATTTTGTTGTTGTTTTAACTAGATAAAGTGGATTTTTTAATTTGTTTTATTACTATTATTTCGTTGTAGTAATTGCTTTTTTGTTATTTTTTTTGAAATTTTATCTTTATTTTCCAAAAATTAAATTCCACTAAAAGATTAATATTTTTTCGAAAACTTAGAGATTAGACTCAAACTCAAAGTTGTTTTTTCACAGTTAATAAAAAAACTTATTTTCCAATTCTTTATATCTATTAAATAAGCGCTCAATTTCTCGGAGAAGTGAGAAAAAAGGAAAAAAATAAAACATAACTTCTATTTCATTCACTTAGACTTTAGACACATTTTTCCAAACTCGAAAAATAAGCCCAACTTTAAAAGTATAGATAGTTTTAAATTTTCTAACATTTTTTACTACAGTTTTCTTGTGCTGGGAGTCAGGGAGAGAGAGAAAAAAATTGATATAAATAGTTATTTCTTATCTAAAATCCGGCTTAAATTCCATATAATATCCTTTTTGAGAAAATTTTAGTCTCTTTTTAGATTTAAAATATAATTGAATGCTATTTGCGGACCAAATATACACTCAATTTAGTGAAAATTTATTTTACTTTTTTTTTAAATTGATTTAGTTTATGCTTGCTTAAAAATTGATAAAGCAAGTTTGGTGATTAAACTTGCTTTTATTATATTTTTGGAAAAATTTAAGTTGGTAAATTTATTTAAAACTGATATAATTTTATATTTTTGTAAATTTTAAAACAATTATTATAAAAGTTTTTGCAATTTTTATTTTTTAACAATAAATTAAAATTAAAAATTTAATTTTAAATTAATTAAAAACAACAAAATTCTTTAATTAAGTAACAAATTGATTAAAAATTTTAATTAATTATATTTTTTTATTTTTGTTTAGCATAAGTTAGATAAGATAAATATGTGAAAAATTTTTTAGCATGCTGTTAATTGCGCGAAAATTGATTTTTGTTTATTTGTAATCAATCACAGCTTTGATGAGAATTGTAATGATTATCCGATAAAACATTCTTTACTGAAAAATCTCTCATTTTTCTGCTTTACTATCGGTTTACAGAATAATCCGATTCTAACATATTCTTACACTTAGTCTATAATAGTATTGAAAAACTTATTTTATATAATTTTTTTTGTTTTGTCTTTAATGTCTGCTTCGAAATTGTTTATTACATTTAATACTTAACTGTTTAGAAAATGTAAACACATTTCCACTTAAAAAAACTTAAGTTTTGTTGATTTTATATATAAAGTGAAGCGCAAACACAAAAGAATATTCTCTAAACAAAACAGAATTATATAATGAAAACAGAATTTTATTTTGCGATAACTTACTGCAAAAAAATAACTTTCAGTCATGATTAATTTTGGCGAAATATTTTTGTTTAAAATTCTAGTTTTGATCATTAATTTTTCGAAAACTTTTTATTGTCAAAAAAATTTATTAAATTTTTAACAAAAATGCTTTTAATGAATAAATTATTTTTAGCAAATTACCAATGGTAATTTCTAAAATTAAGTAGTTTTTATGTTAATATAAAATATTTATTTAGGTTTTAAAATTTAATCAAGTTTGATTAATTTAACAATATTTACTATAAACCAAAACTTATTTTAGTGTTAAGTAATTAGTAGTATTAGTGCTAATAAAATGTGAAAAATTAATTTTAATAAATTTAAAAATAGAAACAATTATTTATCAATATTTTAATACCAAAAATTTAAACATGTTTATTTAATAAATAATTGTATTTTATTTTATTAATTTTAAATTTTAGTTTTTATAATATTATTAAATGTTCAAAAATTTTATTAAACTCACCAAATCACCAAGTTTAATTAAATTAATAATTGAAAAATAACAATTGTTACGAAAGTGATAAGCAAAATAATAAAATTAATGATCAAGATAAATTACTTAAATTAAAAGCAATGTTTCAATTAGTAAAATGAATTAATTATTTATAAATTACGTTTCTAATTTAATTGGTGCCTGGCACCGTTTCGCGTACAAACAGTTAATTATAGTAATGGATAAATAAGCCGATAAATAGAGTCAACAAAATAAAACTAATGTCTTCTGTAGGCAAAGCTAAAGTCGGGAATAAATAAATTCTTTAGGTTTTTGTGTTTTGGATTAAATTCGTGAGAATTATTGCACGTATTCTCTAATTCAGTGTATTTTTCTCGCATTGGCTTCACATCCAATGCCAATGTGTGCGACATTCGGCTATTTTTCGGTTTTCTATGTCTGTATTCTTGTCTTTATTTTCTATTTATAAAATTTTTTTTGAACTAAATCTATAAGAATTGATATCTGTTTTCACATCAGATAAAAGCATTTTCTTGTGAATGCAATGGAATTATAAGTTTGAGATATAGAGACATAAGTGATGAGAGAGAAAGAAAGAGAGAAAAATAGGAATAAAGAAAGAGCAGGTGAGTGAGTGAGTGAGTGAGCGAGAGAGCGAGAGAGAGAGAGAGCGGAAAAGAAAAAACAGGAGAGAGAGGAAGCAGGAGAGAGAGAGAGAGAGAGAGAGCAAGAGAGAGATAGGGAGAGAAAGCAAGAAAGAGAGCGAGAGAGAGGAAGTGAGTGAGTGAGTGAGAGAGAGAGAGCAGGAAATAGATAGCAGGAGAGAGAGAGAGAGAGAGAGAGAGAGAGAGAGAGAAAGAGAGAGAATAAACGAGTATATCCCTAAAGTGTATCAAGAACGTAAAGCTTATAAATATTTTGTTGATTTAAAATTGTAAAATATTAAAATTTTTATAAATATTTGAACACTTGAAATCTCTATACATTTAACCAGGATAACATTCAAAAGCAATTCTCAAATGAGCAAAAAAGTTTCTTTTCTTATATAAAAATTTAAACAAAACAAAAACAACAAAAAAAGTACTAAATCTGAGGCCGACTAACCGTACGAGTGGTTTGAATCTCGTATTTGATTTAGTCATAAATTTTTAAACAAATATATCCAACGAATAAACGGCTAAACAGACGAAACACAAGAAAATGAGAGTAATTTTCAGCAGAAAATTATATTCTTTATTCCAAAAAACTATTTTATATATAATTGAGTTTTTAACCCTTCGCCCTTAAACATAAAATAATTTAATTCACCCATAACTGGGAATTTTTATTTAGTATTTTGGATAAGCCAACTACCAGGACTTTTCAAACTGGGAAGTTTTCACCCCAACTA
>JAQFXP010004645.1:0-10357 GCA_034693685.1 Belba bartosi
TCAAATAATTATACTTGTAATTACAAGCTTGATTTTATCTAAATATAAAAATTTCTCTCTATTTATAATATTCATTAATATTTATTATTCAAACAAAAGGTGTTTTAAATAATGAATTTTATTATTTAAATGAACTAAAAGAATAATTATTGAATGAAAATGATTTATGACTTCATTGCATGATATTTACATATTTGATGTATAAGACTGAATAGAAAATAAGGAAAAAGTCTAAATCAGTTGTCGAGTTGCGTTTGGAATCTCTTCCTTCCTTTGGTTTTTACGAACAGTAATAATAATAATATTATTATTATTTTCTTAAAAATTTTTTGTATGCATTATAAAATAGCGAATAATACGGTTGTAATAGTGATGTATGACTTTCAATATATCTTAATAAAATTTTTCACTTTAATATAAAAATATCTTAATAAAAGTTCCATTATTATTATGATATGAACGTGAGATGCCATTCAATTCAAATGCCAACAACGATTCGATAAGTTTTTTATATTGAAAAATGTATTTCACAATAGAATTGAAAGAAATATTAAAGTATATTAGAGCAGAAGAAGTAGTTCTTAGATTAAAAAACAGAATATTATATACATGTGTGTAGAAATTCATGTAATACAAGCTATATTCTCATAAATTATGCCCCGGCCTGCCTAGCTTGATATTTAATGCATTTAAAATTTAGTTGAAAATGAGAAAAAATATGTATTTTCTCAAAAATATTAATCCATGTCTTGCAGTCAGAAATCTATATTAAATCAAAATAAATGAAATGTAACTAAAATATTAAATGAGAATAAATTGAAATCTCTTTTTGTTTAGATTTTACTTTTGTGTAAATATGTGTAACGAATAGAAATGTGAATTAATTTTTTGTTTGACTCGACTTCAAAAAACAATTTATTTATAGAGCAATTGAGTCAAAACGAATTATTTAATGAATTTATTTTTATAGCCAAAGGCTTTGGCAAAAACCAGAAAGTAAAACAAATGCCGATTTTTTTTGTTCTTATTTTAGATTACCTCGAATTTAATTTAATGATTAAATGCAGAAAATAAATTCAATTTTTAGTAGTTTTTTGGCCTAAAATATTATTGTATGCAAAACTGTAATACAAATAAATCAATAAAAAATATTTTTTGTGTCAAACAATGTAGTATTTGTCCGGAATATATATAAGAATATTCTGTAGCATATTCTGGAATTCTGTTACTTTTAGTGCAACTCAAACGTGTCTTACATTAAGCTAAAACGGTTTTAGATTTGAGATAACAAAGACTGATTAGATATAAATTTTAACTATTTACATTTACTACAGTTTATGCACACTAAAAGTTTTTATTAATGTTAATACTTATTTTTATATAATTTTTTCTGTTTATGGTAACTAGTTAAAAAAAATTTTGTTTTTAATTTAAGTTTGTCGTAAAATTATTAGTGAATATTATGTGCTAGCGTTGCAAAAAAGAGTCTTTTAAGGAGTACAAACATAATGTTAAAATTTTAAGTGCAAAACAAAAACAATGATTGCAAAATCTGACTATGCACATAATAATTTAATCAGAAAGTGAATTTTGTTTGCTTTAAGCTAAGTATAAAAAATTTTTAACCAAAAATTTATTTAATTGATTCTATTTTGACTATTAATCTCTTAGCTTATTTTAAACGCAATTTTTAGATGTTTTTTTTAAATTTTAAGATGTATATATTTTTGAAAATAATTTTTATTTTACTAATATAAAACTAAAGATTATATCTAATGATTGAATAAATGTTTTTAAACATGGGTATGCTTAGACAATTAAAATTAGTAAAATTAATTTTTTAAGCAATTAAATCAAGTTTTGATGTTTACATACAGGGATTGAGAAGGTCGGCCGATCCAGGGGGATATCAGAAAAGGAATTTTTCAAAAATTATAAAAAACCCATATATTTATGATAAAAGTTTACTTAATTTAATTGAATTTAAACCGGGTTTAGCATTAATTTAGGGAAAATGTCCTCATTTTTGCTAAAAACACAGAGAGTACCTTTCTGTGTATTAAAGGTCAATTTTCAAAACCAGAGGAAATTTTTTTGTCTGATCCCCCTTTTTAATCTCTGCTTAAATATAAACAAACAAATTTCGTCTTCTGCACATAATAAACCGTTGTCAAAATTTGAATAAGTATAAACGCTTTTTTGCGTGATGATCAAACAAAATAAAATTTGAAATATAGCAAGATAATTTGGTAAATTTATATATAAATAATGCTTGTTTTTATTTATTTATTTTTTAATTTTGAGTAAAAATTGTTTTTTATTTTTATTTAAAATTATTTTTATAACAATTAAGCTTAATTATTTTTGTAGTTAAATTTATTTTAATGTGTTTTATTATTTAATAACCTAAAAACTTTTGATATTAAAAATGAATCATTTAATCCTATTTACAGTAAAGAAAATAACTTTAACTAAAATAAAGTTTAGAAAAATATTCTCAACTGAATATATAGTATCAAAAGATTGAATACAAAGGAATAATTCCAATGAATGACAGAATAATGAAAAGATGAGAAAACTATTATTAACGAAATAATATAAAAAAGAGAAAAAATCATTTATTTTGTTATATATATACAAAATAATTTGGTAATTACTTTCTTATACTTGTTTCGCAGTAAATATTATAACTATAATAATAAATAATATCTTTTCCCAAGAATTTTAAGAAAATTAATATCATTAGACAGACAGCGAGTCCATACCCAAACTGATTGGCTTAGAAAATAATAGAGAATATTGAGTAATAATTTGCAATAAAAGGAATTTTTTATGATTAATGAAAATTATAAGTTGAGATCACATTCATTGAACTCTTTTAGTCTTATCTGCAATAATTCAAAACAAGAATTCTATAGAATATTCATCAAAACGATGAACTCGAATATGAACATCAATATTGATAGACATTTATGACTATAAACGGCATATTTTAAGCCATAATAACATATTATAATATCAAATAAATATTTTCAAAAAAAATCCCTACATTTAGTGACAATTTAATAATATAGAAAAGGTTGTAATTAAGATAATAAGTGAAACGCCCTTATAGTTTGGACGACGTTTTCTCATTTTCTGGGCCTTTCAGTCGTTGAAACGTTTAGTAAATATATTGTAAAAGAAAATTAAAGAAAAATATTTGAGTAGAACAGAGATAAATGCAATAAAACAGATATTTCTATATATTGGTTGTAATAAAATAGATGTCAATTACAGGCAAACTGACCACTATTTTGATAGCAAGAGATAGCTTTCAAATATAGGCGTCTTATATAAAAATAATAAGAAATATAAAAAAGATCGAAAATAGGCAATGAAAGCAAAACAGACAAAACCATAAGTTCTGTTTTGCCAATCGGTTGTCGCAAAAAAAAAAGATGAACTGAAATAAAGTTTATCCTTTCGTTTGGTTTTATGTGTTAACAATAGAGAAGGAATTTTCTAATAAAACAGACGTCTAATGAAATTTGAGCTAAGGTAGACATAATAAATCATGGATTAGACTTTTTTAACAATTGATAATACACTGGCATTAAAAATATCGACTAAAAATAAATTTTAACTGCAATTATTTTTTTTACCTATTTATAGCAATATCTTATAAAATTGAATGCAAGACATAATTTGTATATATTTTCAATTTTTTTTTAATTTTTTAGCTGAAGAATGAAAATATTATTATCAAATAATTATATACAATATTATTTTCCTGTCTTTTGTAAATATTTTAGCAAGAGGTTAGACTAATTCTAACACTAATTAGTTCTATTCATATAAAAAGCATTACTACAGGGATTATCAAGTTCATTCAATTGGATAATGGAATTTGAACAAAGATTCATAATAAAATTGTGTTGCTAAAATAAAATTAATTCAGATAAAATTTGTGCAATTTTTTAAATAAAATTGTATAGATAAAATTTAAATATTAAATTAATTTTGTTTTGTAATCTCTACTCTCTATTGGTTACTCCGGATTGTTATGAAAAGCTATACAAAAAAAGATATAATAAACTAATGATTTTTTAAAGTTTATAATTATTCGCTAGTTTTATGGTTTTAACTTTGTTTCAATAATTGTTTTTTTTTTCTCAATTATAAATAATAACAATCGGATTTAAATATGTATTTCATCTGGTTACAAAATTACAAATTGCATACTATTCTGAAATTTAAAATAAAATTGCTCTCAACTAAATAATAATAAAAGTTTTACTTTAAAACTCTCAAACTATGTTAACTTGTACATATTATTATTTAAATATTAAATTTGAAAAAACTATTTATTTTAAACATTATGATATGAACAAAAAAAATTTAATTTAAAAAAATATCAATGAAAAATGTTGCCAAAAAAATCTAAAATCAAATTCTTTGTCAAACGTATGTATCACTGAATTTCATTGATTATTATAGGAAGTAATAATAATAGCATAAATAGCAAGCAATATAAATTTGGCATGGAAGCAATTCAATGGCATTTATGGCAAACTGTGATAGCTAACTAATTCTGTAGTTGACTCACAAACTAGAAAAAAACGAGAAAAAATATATAAATTCTAGTTTTCAAACATATCTATTATATTTATATACACTTTATATGCCATCACTGTTCAGAAAAGATTGTTATTTTGTTTAAAGTAATTGAATTAAATATACAATTTTAGACATTAATGCATAGATTATAATGAAATACTGTTATTCTGTTTGTAATTTACATTTGGATAAGATTTTTGCCTAAAAATACATTATGCAAATGATTTGCACTAAAATTTATATTATTAATGCAAATATGCATTTATTTATTAATTATTTGCTTGCTAAGAAACTTTTCAAAAGTTTCTGATATAATAAAATTGCAAATTCAGGCTAGAATTTGAAGATTAATATTTCAAAATTCATTTTAAATCCTAAATCAATACAAATTTTTTTCACAAAACATTTTTATTGTCTATCGAACTATAAAATTTTGAGTAGAAGTAAAAAATTTTAGCAAAATTTTTCAAAAATAGTTTTTTGTCTATAGTTTAGAAGGAATTTTTGTTTGAAGAAAATTTATCAAACATTTAGAAAGCTATTGAAAAATATTCAATAATTTATCGTTTTTTGGCAAAGGATTAGGAAATTTATTGAATTATTTTTATGAATAGCACTCATTGGTCTATCAAATGAAAAAAAGAAGTAAATCTATCAATAAGTAAAAAACTCGAGACATAAGTTATTTATTAAAATTTTTACACTGAATGCACTGAACGAACATTGAGATGAAGCAAAAAAACTTTTTATCTATTATAGCCTTACGTGACTTATACCCAATTCCATACGATTGACGTGATTTTCAATATATATTAATAACATTTTTTGCGAAAACCGATTACAATCAGAGCGTTCGACATATGGAGAAAAGTCATAAAAGTACTGAATTTCAGTATTGGTTTTACTATTTATAGATATTTTTATTGAATTTAAAAATTATTTTTTTGTTAAAAGTTAATTGAATTAATACTAATACGATTTCTGCTTTTTATCTTCTTCTTTCTTTTATCATTCAAGTTTTTATTTTTAAAAATTTCAGAATTAGTAAATAAAACAGTATTTATTTTGTACTAGTTTATAATTTATAAAAATAAAAATTCTATATAAGCATGTTTATTTAAATTTTTTGTAAAAGGGTAATGTATAAAATTGCATTATGTTTGCATTTCAATATTTTAAGCCATAAAAAGTCTTTTTAAATAATAGATTCAAAGAATTTTAATGTTTGATAAAAGTTAAAAATGAAGAAATTTTTTTTATCTCAACTGAAAGAAACTCATATAAATAGTAACTATATTTGAAAATATTTGAAAATTAAGTTATATGAAATGCATTTTGTAAAAATTCTGATTTAAGTTTTTTTTATACTTATAAGAAGTTATCGAAATAGTCGAAGTTTGCACTGAAAGTTACAATACTTTCAGCTAATACTCTGCAGCACAGGTAGAAAATTTTATTAAATAAAATAATGCTATTTATAGAGCAATGACTGCTTCTAACATTGCATTAAATTAGAAGTATTAATCTTTCTTGCCTGACAATAATTGAAATAAACTCAATCTGTCATTTTTTATAAATACTTTTTTTTATTGTTTAAGTCTAAACAACAAAATAAGCAATTTTTAAAAAAATTTTGACATTATTAAATTTGTTTGTTTAAAAATTTTTATTTTTATAAATATTTTTATCTGAGTTGAACAAACTAAAAATGTTAAAAATTTATTTTAAAAAGTTTACTTAATAAAAAATTTATAAGCATTAAAAAATATTTTAAAGTTTAACAAATTTTTAATAAATTTATTTATTAAGTTTATATTTAGATTTATAAAATTTATTTATATTTAAAACCAGCATTGTGAAATACCAAATATATTCAATAAATATTAATATGTAAGATTCATAACTCTAGTCACATAAAATAAAATAATCATTTATTCAAAATTATGTTAAGAATTAAAAAAAAGATAATGTCAGCGAGGAAACCATCTATCATACTTAAAGTAAAAAATATAATTTATTACAAATATAAGTCACTGATTGATAAAACCTGGTCTTAAAAGTAGAGAATTGAAGCTTAAATAAAAAATTTAATCTAATGTAAAAAACTAATAAAAATATTTATAAATATATAAAAACGTACAAGCTAAAAATTAACTTTCTTCAGCCAGTTACTATAAAAATTATATTTTTAAAATACAAAAAATTTAAACTTTATTAAAAAAAATTTTTAATAATAAATAATCACAAAAATCTTTTATTTTTACTTTTATTTAAAGAAATATCAATTTGACATGTTTATTGAGAATTGTATTGTTGAAAAAAAGACCTAAAATCTGATTTATAAACACAATTATCACAATTCACTTATTATGTCTGCAATTCAATGCAATTATTATTCTGCGCTATAATCGCAATAATCCCTAATATAGTCGAATCAGTATTTGTTGGTAAAGACGCACTAATGATGTCCGATATATAACTGCAATAATTGCTCTTATAATTTAAGATTATACTACATAAGATTATATCCAGTTTCCAATTAGTGCCTAACAAAGCAAAATTTTTCTAAACCATTGCACACAATAGTTTCGCTCATAAAACTGTTTATAAATTTTGTTTTTATTTTTATTATCTCTTTTTTCCCATTAAAAGTTAAGTTTGTGTCGCGTTAATTTTAATCTTTTAAATTTCACCATCATTGCTTGTAATTTTTATTTGCAAAAAATATTTATTAAACTGCTAATAAAATAAAATTATAATTAATAATTTAAAAATTATATTATTCGTTTAAAACAACTTTAATTTAAGCAAAAATATTTAATTTATGTTTGAATTAATATTTTATAAACATTTGTTATTATAATAATACAAAAATTAGATGAATTTTAATCAAACTAATAGCTACATCATTTTGCCGTAATTTAATTTAATTGTTCATTAAATATAAACATGGTAAAATGTACAAGTAATCTCTTTATTTATTAACATAATTACAAATACAATATTACTTGAATTGATTAGTTAAAAACGCCCTTGAGACAAAATAGGGTTATTATAAGTAGAGACCAAATCTGATACACTTTTCTGTATCCAATCCAAAAGTAATATTTTTCAAATCCTATTCAAATCCGAAGTTTTATCCAAAATTATAAGTTACTCAAAATCAAATGTATAGTAAAACATAGCATTTAATAAATGTTTTTACATAGATTATTTGTTAAAATATTCAAAACATTTGAAATGACTTTTTGGAGTTTTAATACTGTATTTACTACTTTACTGTAATCTACTAAACAGTTACTCAAATGTAAAAAGATTTGAAGAAATACTATTAATATGAGTTAAAAATAAACAAATATTTTCGGATATTTCGGATACATCTTTCAGATCCAATCTAATCCGACTTTTTCTAGGAAAGAGATCCAATTCAAACCAATTTAAAATTTTTTGGTCAAATCCATTTCGATACGGTTTGGGTCACTAATTACAAGTTTATTTATATTATAATTTAATCGATTTACAAATGTTTTTATTTCAAAAGTAAAAAAAGAAAAATATCCAAAAGAAATAAATTAATATTTAATGTAAAAAACTTGAGAATAAGTGCAATATTATATACTTTACTATATTTGTTATCTGTATAAAATGAATTGAGAATTTTAACGACACTTTTTTCAAACATTATTCTTTGCAATTTTGTCAGCGATTATATAATAAAAAATAACAAATTCTACGTTTGATTGGCAGCTCAAGAGTTGTTTTTCACAATCAGTAGTGAAATTCAAGTCGAAAACCTCGAGTAAAGAAATATTTAAAAATCAGACCATTTCTGAAGGTTTTCGAGAAAAAACGTATTGAAAAGAAAAACGATTTAAGAAGTTTTTTGCGAAAAAATAAATGTGATATTTGATACACATTTCATAGATAAGCGATAAAGGCATTTAATATGACATAAAAAAATAGTATACTGTATATTTGAAAAAAATTGTTGAAAATCTCTCGAATATGTTTGTCATTCGGTGGTGTCGGTACTGATCGCTGTTATGGCATAAGATGTTTGTCTCAAATGTTTGTATGGATTAAATTTCGCCAATTTTTTCGAATATTTGAATTGAAATTCGAGATTATTCTTAATATAAAAAAATATTGCCAACACTAACCATACAGTAGAACATTTGAGTTTATATTTAAGTATACTTAATTAAAGCGAAAAATAAGCAAGTTAATTTATCAGAAATATCTAATATTATCTTTTATTTTAATTTATTTAATGCATCAATTATTTAATAAAATTGTGAAAACAAAAATTTACTTTAAATAAATATTTGAACAATGCACATTATTTTAAAGCATAGTTTAGACCCTCTCTTCCTCTCCTTCTAAATTAACAAAATTTTCGCGATTTAAAAGAATTGAACAAAAACTTCTTGAATACATCAAATGCATTGAATTGGAAAAAACTAAACTAAAAATAGACTTAATTATTAAACTTATATTTTCTTTGGCTCTTATTTATCATTTTAGTGTTTTCAAAGATATATTGGATCTGAAAAATGCCTTAAAGTCTATAAACCATTAGCTCTTCAGATAAAACACTTAAGTAATAGTCGAAAGAGAATGAGAGACAAAAGGCTGAAGAACATTTCTTTGTGATTGAAAATTGAATAATATTTCAATTTATATTCCACCTCTAAATACATGTTTGAGAGCCGGATACAAATTACTGTCAAATAAAAATCCAATCTCTATTTTGGCTTGCTACACAAATTTCGAAGCTTGGAGACAAATTTTCCTTATCTTGATAATTACTTTAATTTGGGAATTGAATAAATAATGCAATAAATAAATAAATTTTTATCAATATATAAATACGTATAAAATATTATATATGACTAAACACTTGAATGGGTTTAGAGAAAAGTGATCTATAATCACAACAGCCATTACTGTAAATATAATATGAAATACATATATAAAATACATGAACTTCACGTGAAATACAAATTTCAGTTCCCATCCATACGTCCAAAAAAGCACAAACAGTGCAATCAGTTTTGATGTCAAAAACAGTTACTATCGATAGTTATTTGAAAATTGTCAGAAAAAATGATTTATTTTTTAATATGATTTTTGGCTTATATTTACATAAAATCGCATTCATTCAGTGCTCGCAATGTCAACTCTAATGCTCTATTTATTCTCTATTGTCTCATAGATTACAAATCCTATTATTTGCAGTCCATTTGAATCTAAGAATTTTTGCGATGAATGGACTAAAGACTGGGATATAAAGCAAAATATATTTATATAACAAAACAGCGTAAAGCATAGCATAGAAACCCAAAGATAGAGAAACAGAGAAAACATTTAGAAATTTGAGTAAATAGTAATTGAAATAAAAATAAAACTAGAAAAAGGAGCGAGGAAAAAAAGAAAAAATGTTTCTGTTTTGTGTCATACAGGCATAATATTTGGCAAGTTAGGAAAATATGCTAGTACTTTTTACTTTTTTCCCAAACCAAATTTTGTTTATTAGTGAAAACATTTCTATTAAGGTAATTGTAAATATAAATAAAAAAGTTGATTTATTAGAGCACTACAGTGTATACTGACAATTAGCGTACTTTTCTTGCTTATGGAATCAAGAAAATTTATTTAAAAGAAGTTGTTATAATTTTTAAATATAGAAAAATAAAATTTTTATATAAATGATTAAAAATTTATTATAACGAGTGTCGCATAAGTTGGTCGCTCTAAT
>JAQFXP010004646.1:0-10357 GCA_034693685.1 Belba bartosi
TGAAGTGACGATCCCTGACTGGGTTGAAACCCCCGGTTGTGCAGGGAAAAGCCCTCGGGCATGATTTAAAAAAAAAAAAAAAAAAAAAGATTATATTATCCAATACTAATTATCCGATTAAATCAAAAATTGGATAATTTAAAAATTTATTGACAAAAAATAAAAGACATTCAAATTAATGTCAAAATTTTTTTCTTGAATGTCAAAGGATTGTTCGAAAATATAGCTAACTTGAAACAAATAAAAAATCACTGTCAATTTTATCTCAAGAGCAAGAAATAATTTATAGAAATTACAAATTTTATATTTTCATAAAATATAATATGTATTTAGACATAATTATTAAAATTGCATGGATTATAAAAATTAATTTGACAATAGACATATAAAAAATTATATTTATTTATCTAAATATGAAATTTATTTTCAAATGTTAAAACCTATTTATTCAAATTTAATTTGTTTAAAATTAATATTCAAATAATTTTTTTATATTTTTATAAATAAAAATGAAATCAATTAAAATATTACAAACTGTAAATTAAAGCTAAACAGCATATTAAATATATTTATTTATAAAATACAAAATAATTGGTAACCAAAGCGCTGAACATATTTTTATAATTACTGTTTGGATGATTAATTTTTATTTAAACAATTTTTGATTTTGGTTTAAATGTTTGTATTTCATGAAATTGTAAAAATTATTTAAAACTGTCGCGTCTATTATACGATTACCGGACATAATGTAAAAAATTATTTTATTATAAGGAAATGTTTTTTTAAATGTTTATCATTATTAAATTATTAGTTTAAAAAACATTATTTTGTATTATTTATTTTTTAATAAAAAATAAGTAAACTTTACGAAAAAAAATTTTATATTAAAATAAATTTTTTTATTTTAAAAATTTCAGCCATGAGTGCTAAATTTATAAAATTGTATTTGATAATTTTCCAAATTAGATTTAAAATAAAATTAAAATATTTAATAGATTTCTATTTTATGTTTATTAAACAATTTTTTATTTAAGCAAAAGTATTAAAGAAAAATTTTATTGTAAAAAAGTTTGATTTTTAAAAATATTATTTAATATTAATATTAAATTGTATTTTAATTCTTATTTATGCATATTTATTTTTAGTGTTAAAGTAATTGTAATTTAAAAATAATAACTAATTGAAATATTTAGACAAATATACATTAAACAAAATTAAATAAACATCATTAATTAAGATTAAAATTAAATTACAACAATCAAAATTGAGTTTAATTAAGGAATGTGCAAATACAACTTACTATAATTTTCGTTTGCTTGTTTCGTTTGTCTTTAAAAAATTAGATTACTGTTTTTGAAATATTTAAATCAATTAAAAGCTAACTATATTATTCTTAGCCGCAATTGGGGGATTGGGTTGGAAAGCTATTTGGCTGTATTGTTTATGCATTGTAATATATAATTTTTTTACAAATCATAAGCAAATTGTTTATAATTTGGCTCTACCATTAAAATTTTCATTTCATTTATTTTAAATTATGTTGCTAGTTATTTTACTTAGTCTTTATCTTGCCAATTAACTGAAATTTTATTAATTGCTTTAAATGTTTCAAAAACATTAATTAAGTTCTTTAAAGCGTTGAAAAATTAAACGAGAATTATAATTTAATTTTAACTTGTATTGTTAATTAACTAACTTTATGATTTAAAAATATTTATTTAAACAAATAATAAAATATTTTGACAAGTTGCTATTTTATTAAGCAATAATTATTCAAACCCAAAAAATGCATTAATTTGTTTTATTAAATGATTAATTAATTTATTACTTTATTACAATTTTTATTTGCATAAGATTTATTAAAATGATACATATATAAAATATAAAATAAATTTACAAATAAATTTATAATTAATATTAATAAAATTTTGTTAATAATTACTTTTTAAATATCTAGAAATTAAAAAATATAAAACAACTTTCAAATAAACTAAAAAACATTAAATGGTTTTTATATGGAGAATTTACTAAATATGAATACTATAGTAAAAAACAAAATAATAAATACCTTTAACTTATGTAAATAAATAATAAAATTAATTTTATAGTTGTTTATTAATATTAAGACAAAATTAGTAAGACACATATATTAAATAAACTCCAGTTTTAAATAATGTTAAAAAATACTTAAATTCTATTTTGGGAAAAGAAAAATTATTTATAGAAATTAATTTAAATTAACAAAGAGTAATCTACAAACTTAATTTTAATTCACTCGTTACTTAAATTACTATTTATAAATTTAAATTTTATATAAATATAATTATTGTCATTTTGATAACTTTATTGAGTGATATAAAAATTAAACATATATTTTTTTTATAAAATTGGAAATTAAGAATGCAAAAATAGCTAAACTTACAGTTAAGTAATTTATATACCTTTCTGTGCAACACACTTCAATTAAAAACTACGCTTAAGCAAAATCTTTGATAATTTGGAGCAAATTTGAGTTACTGCTCTTTATTATAATTTAAATTATTTTTTAATTTATAAAAATTTTTAAATTTTAGAAAAAAATTAAATATAATTTTTGTTTAAAATATGTATGAAATGTAAATCTATAAATTTATTTGAATAATATCATTTGTTATAGATATAATATAAAAAGTAATTCTAATAATAATTTATATTTTAGTCGGTTTAATAAAGCCTAAAAGCAACAATAATCAAAAAGTACTATTTTTTGTTGTTTTTATCACTTAAACAAATTTTTATAATAATATAATTAATTTAAATTTTATTAATATTCAAAAGTAAAAAGGCCACCACTTCACATACCAATAAATAATATTTAAATTTAAAAATTATATTTAAATCTAATGAAATATCAAATTTACAGTTTTTGAATTAATTAGTTTAATAAATCTCAAACTTAATAAAATTATTACGAATAATATAACAAATTAACAGTTGTATTATATAATATTAATTTAATTGGTATCTATTTTAATTTTAACAAATATCCGGATTTTTATTCAAATAGATTATTTTATAACAAAATTTCAAAAAACGAGATTTGGAAATTTGGCAATGTGTTTGTATATATATATTCAAATTTTATATTATATTATTAATATCTATTAAATTTAAATTTTTAAAATATCAATTTAGCATTGAATTAAAATCTATTTGGTTTGTGATTTTTTCTGAGGTTTAATATAATTTTTATAATATATTAACTATTTATAAAATTCTAAAATTAATATTAAATTATAAATAATAAATGATAAATATATTAAATAAAAATTTCGCTATTATTTAATAGCAGAAATATTTTAATTAATTATTAATTTGTTAATTTATATTAATATAAATTGTGTAACATTTATTTTAACAAATAATTAAAAAACTGTAAATTTAGAATTTTAATTAATTAAGTTTATTAATTTTAATTTTAATTTTATTATTTCTGATAATTTCTGTTTTTTTTAACAATTTTAATATAGCTAGAAAAATTTATAAACATTTGAAAATAATTTGATTAATAATCAAATAGTTTATCTTTTTGATTGAATTTATAATTAAACAGTTTTTAATTTAAATTAATAATCATTCAAAATCGTTATAATGACTAAAACTTTAAATGTTCAAAAATTTATTTGTAATGTTTTAAACAATATAATAATTTAAAATATAAAATTCTTATAATTTGTTTACAAAAATAAAAATGATAAAATACCTGTTAAGCACTGATACTTAAAATCAATTAAATAATTTCGGAATATGTAAAAGTTTTGTTGCAAATAAATGAATATATTCTGCTTTGTGTTTTAACTGTAATAAAATATTTATAAAAAAAACATATATTAGCAGTGCTTTGCTAGATAAAGTAAAAATAATAATTAACATTTTAAACTTTATTAAAACACAGTTTTTAAATTGAATTTACTATATATATATTATTGTTATTTATATTACTAGTATTATATCATATTAATTTTTTTTAATTATTATATTTTTATTTACTAGTTAATAAATTTTGTATATCCAAAAATGTTTACATAAATTTGGTCACTATCCAACCTACTTGTTTTATCTAACTAAAAATATTTTATTTACTATTTATTTGTAATTTACAGTTTGTAGATTTTTAATTATTTATATTTAAAATATTTTAATTAATTATATTTGAATAATTATTTTACAACTTTTAGTGAAATTTTAGTTTAAATCCACATGCTTAATAAAACCCGCTTTTTAACCATAATATACAAACAAAATTAATAGAATTAAGATTAAAGAAACAAATAGAATATTTATAAACAAGAGATAACCACTGTGTCATATATAATATACATTGTAATATGACAATTATAATTATAGAAAGCAATAAAATTCTAAATATTTTTAATATAAAAGTAGACCAAATATAACAGTAAAAGTAGTTAGCATTTGAATAATATTGCCCATTGAATAAATTAAAAAAATTGTAGTGTATTTAAAAAAAACAAAAGTATTATCGAGAGAGTTTAAATCTGAAGTTAATATATTTTGAGGTTTTTCAGTAAAAGCTGGTAGTGTGTAAATTTGGTTGGTGTTTAATTTCTTAGCAGTATTTTTGAAAATTTTCGATTTTTTTAAATTATAATTTAATTTTTGATATAATTTACTTTTTAACGGCAGTTGATGCAAAATATTCTGAATATAGTTTTTATTTTAAATTTTCTGAAACAATTCTTATCTATACTAAATATGTTTTTGGAAAGAACTGTTTTGCAAAATTTTATTTTATGGTCCAAACAATAATTATTTAGTTGCTGGTATAAATACGCTTAAATTTTCATAAATATCTAGTGTTTCCGTTCATTAAAAACATTAAACTCAATATTTTTTCACACAAACAAATTTCACATAAACAACTTCTGATTTTATTAAGTTTTATGTATTAGATATTAATTAAATTTGATTGTAATTACTTGATACACTTCTTGTTTGGAAGAGTACAATAATTTTACAATAATTACCATATTAGATTCGTTTCACGTATAAATATTTATTGTAAAGGCATATGGTTTTTGTAATAAAGTTGGGAAAAACGTATAATAAATACTGTAATAATAAATAATTTGGCATTCAATATTCACAAAGTTAGCTTAAATTATAATTTTATTTGTTCTTTACTAAATAAGTAACTAGTTTGTTTTAATTCAAACTTTTGTAATCTATTTTTTTTTATTTAAACATGAACAATTTTTTTTTATCAAAACAAGAAATTGCTTCTGTATGAGAAGTTATTAAGTTATATTTGTTTGCTTAATTTTCAATAAATAGTTAATAAAATTATGTTATTCTTACACAATAACATTTTAAATTATATAAACTATGTTTAAAAACACCATGAATTTATATTTTTTATACAATTCATATAAAATAAACATTTAATAAATTGTTTAAATTATGTAATCTTTTAATAAATAATTAAAACAAATAATTTTAAAATATAAATTAGATTTTGTATAAAATTATTAAACAACAAAAAAAAATATTTATACTTTTATAAATTGAAAAATATTTTTAAACTTGAAATATTTTATGTTATGGAATAATAATATTTAAAATAAAAAATATTTAAATTAAATGTTAAATACTTGTACTAGTTTTAATAAAAAACACTATCAAAAAGTTAATGATACAAATTTGTCATTAAATAATTATGTTTAAAATTTAAGAATTATAATTAATTAAATTACACAAACTATAATTTAAACAAAATACAATCAAATATTATACAATTTAAACAAACAAAAATTTTAATGGTATGAAAAAAGAGGCACTTATATTTTTAATCTTGCTTATAAATTTTAATATAAATTTTTTTCTTAAATAATTATTTATTCACTACTTTTATTTAAGAAATACATGTAATTATAATCAAAATTTAAATGTTTTAATTAGTAAAACCTATTCATTTGTAAAATTATTACATTTGTATTTTTATAAGGAAAATAATGTGAAATAACAAATAAAGTTGTTAATTAAGATCACAACCGTTGTACGTAACCAGAACTACAACATATTTGTATGTAACTTTCGTTTTATTGTAACGATTTTATAGTTATTTTTATTTAATTTCAAAACAATTAATTATTTCTAAATCACAAATAATTAATTTTAACAGACATAACTAGATATATTTATTTCGTAAATTACAAATGTTTGTACTAACCATTTTGCAACAATCATTTATTTAATTAATTGTAAATTAATATTTAAAAATGTATAATTAGATCAAAATACTTTTTAATATATTAACTAATATATAGAATTAATTAATAATTTTAATTTGAAGCGTATCAATACAAAAATTATATTTAAATTGCAAAATAAATAATATAAACAAACACTCTAACAATATTATGTTAATATTGAAATTAAAATTGGTTTGACAAAAAAATTTTTGTAATAATTAATTTTTTAATTTAAGTTAAAAATTATTTGGTGATATTTATTTTATTAAATTGTTTATAAAAAAAACTGTAAATTTAGAATATTAATTTATTTAATTTATTAATTTTCATTTTTGGATTATTATTTTGGAGATATATCTACAGTATCTTTTTATGCAACAATTATTAAAAATATACTGAATTAAATAAAAATAATTGTTAATGTGTTTGATGAATTTAACAATTTATAGCTTTTAATCAATTTGTTTATTTAAACTCTGTTAATTAATCTAATTTTTTCAAATTAAATATTTTATAATGACGAAATAGTATAATAATTTCAAAATATACAATTTATGTTTTTTACTAAAAAATTTATTTTAGGAAATAATTATTCCCAAATAACTTTTAAAAAACAATAAGTAAAATTAATTAGTTATTTTCTGAATATGTTAAAACTTTAATGTAAATTAAATTTTATATTCCAATTTTGGTTTTAAGTAAATTTATAAATTACTAATTGAATTTATACTATCTGATCTGTCACCGATATGACATTCGGTTAAACTATATTAATTCACATATTTTGATTTGTTTGTTTTTAGTGTTTTGACTGATTGCTGATTCTATTTTTTCAATTCTACTTGTTATTACATATTTAGTATTACGGTCACAATATAAATTTATTTTGCTTTATATATAATTTATATTTTTAAAAATTATACAACATATTTTATAAACTAATTTAATGCTCTACAAATTATTGACTTAAAATATATTTATATTATTAAAATTATAATTTAAATTAATTTGTATAATAAATGTTATAAACTCATTGAATTATTATAAAAAATATATAAATATTTTTTTAAATTTTAATATATTTAAATATATATTAAAAATTATCTTTAGTTTATTTTAACAATTTTTGCAAAATTTAATTAAAAACAATTATAAAATATTTTATTGTTTCTACTGTATCAAGTTTATTTCTTTAATTTCTATCAACATTATAAAATAATTCTATACAGTCAGTTTCAGAAATGTGTAACAAAAATCGAAGTAGTGCAAAAATGCCCACTCCAGACCAACTCATTTTACTCCTATGTAAATCCGCCATTAAAATTTAAATAACTGATATTTTACAATTTATATGGTAAAATTAAAAATTTATATCCAATAATAACTAAGCAAAACAATAAAGGTATATTTTTTACATTATTAATAAAATTGCATGCATTATACAAATAAATAAGATAATAGCTGGATAAAAAAATGATATTTATTTATCTTAATAGAAAAATTATTTTCAAATCTTAAAAACTATTTATTCAAATTTATTCTGTTTAGAATTTTTATATTTTAATTGATATTCAAAATTTTTAATATATTTTTATAAATAAAATTAATGTCAATTAAAACATTATAAACTGTAAATTAAAGCTAAATATTATATAAAAAATATATATTTGACAAATACAATATAATTGGTCATAAACAAAGTAAAAATATTTTTTATTTTTAATGATTAATAATATTTTACTGTTTGGATGATTAATTTTTATTTAAACAATTCGTGTTTTTTTGTTTAAACTTTTGTATTGGTTGATGTTGTAAAAATAATTAAAAGCTATCGAATCAATTAAATCATTATTTGGTCTAATGTTTATTATAATATTTGCATTGATAATTAGTAAAGTGATTCAATGAATTCATTAATAAGATTATAAACAACGTATGCATATACTGATATGCGTATTAGATTTTCCCAAGTCTACAAATAATATAAAAAATAAATAATTCATGAGTGTGCTTATTTAGAAATGTTAAGATTTACCCTGATTAGTAAAATAATGCAAAAACAATAAATATTTAGATTGATTTGTTTAAATATAATTGATTAATTTAGCAAATATAGCATTAATTATTTAAATTTAATTAAATTAAAAAAGTATTTAAAAAATATTCTAATTGTGAATTTAAACTAAATGTTTACAATTTTTGAATTAACGTAACAGTGTTTAAGTTTGTTTTATGTTTGATCATTTAAGAATTGTCTAGCTAATTTTAAATTAACATATTTTATTTTTGTAGAATTTCTGTTTATTAAGTATTACATTCAATAAAACATAGTCACTCATATATTTAAAGCTTAAAAGAAAATAATAATTCATCAACCTACATGTCATTAAACAAAGAAAATAGTGTATCTGTAATGTCTTAAGACTGCTTAAAATAACATTGCATTTATATTTTAATTTTTTTATTTGAACAATAAAATTAAAAATTATTTTAAAATCTGAAAATATGTCCATCTATAATTATAATTAACAGTTGTTTTATCTTCACTTATAATTTTACTAATGTCAAACTGACTAATCAAATAAATATTAAAGTACAGATATTTAGACCTATAAGTCTAAAAATACTTTTTGAGAATTATATATATTTTTTAAAATTGATATTTATTGTGTTTTAATTTAATTGTAAACAATAAAATATTTGTGTATTAAATAGTAATATAACTTGTTTAAATCTTTTATTAGAAATTTATTTTAAACTGATAACAAATAATGTTTTTGAAAATATTATTTTTTAAAACAATATAATACTGTATAATAGAATTTGTATAAAAATATAAATAATTATAATTTAATTTACTTAAAATTTAAAAATTTATAATTTAATCAATATATAAATACTAGATTAATCAACAAAAATTAATTAATTTTTTCAACTGTTAATTTTTAAAATTTATAAAATATAATTAAAAAAATTAAATGTGTTAAATTAACAGTTTTCTAATTAAATTTTTAAATAAAGTAAAACAAACATAAATTAATAAAAATTATGTCATTTTGTGGAAAAAATAGTTACATAATTTTATATAGACAAAGTAATGTTTTTTTATTCGATTTAAAGTTGAAAATATTACACTAGAAGATATATTGTCAAATGAAAAATAAATTTTGCGCTAACAGTTTCCAGATATAATAGACATAACAAACTAAAATAATAAATAAAAATATATATAGACTGTAATTTCAAATGTAATTTACAGCAAAATATATTAATTTAAATTAAAAAATTTAATATGGTGAAGTAAATTGTTCATCATTTTTATATTTACAAATTAATTGTAATGATAAAATATTACAAACTTATTAACTAATTTGATTATTTAATATAATTATTATTAAAATAAAAAAATTTATTTTGCAAGATTTAATTATTATTAAGCCAAATTTGCATTTTTATATAAGTTTAATTTGTATAAAACAAATTTGGTGATAAATTTATTTTATTCAAATAAACTAAATATTAAATACAATTAAAATTATATTAATTTAATTTTGGCTTTAATAATTTTCAAATAATTACCCAAATAATATTCAAAAACAATCTTTGTTACACAAAAAAATAATTTTAATAATTTAATATTATATATGTTTTGAAGAATCATTTGCAAAATATTTGTCAATATTATAAAAAATGTTGTATTCAATTTCAAAATTAACATTCCTACTAGAAATAGTCTCTCTTAACCTACATTATACTCCTGTTGTAATCAATCCGCTTATAATCACTTAATTTACAGTGCACTAACGTCGTGATTATAACAATAGTATACTCTAGTGGTATAATTTGCAAAGAAATCAATTAAAAATACGCTCAAAACATACAAACAAACAATAAAAGTATGAATTATTAATTACTTTTGTTTAGTATTTGATTCATACAATTTAATCAATAATGTACGTTTACTGTTGTTTAAAATAAATCAGTTTTGGGTTACACATTTAACTAGGGGAGGAATCTAAATTTCTGACAATTTGCAAAACGTTATTGTTTAAAAATAAAGCTAATTTTTAGTTTATTATATAAACAGCATTTATATCTGCAAATGC
>JAQFXP010004647.1:0-10355 GCA_034693685.1 Belba bartosi
ACAGTTTAGAACATGTTCTTAAAAAGCGAGGTAAATTCAAACTATACTAAGTGGCACAAATTAATTAAATATAATTAGATTTATTAGAGATATATATATATATATATTGATAAATTAGTCTAACTTAAAGTGTTTGACTTTGTCTGAATCAATGTTTTTGTTGCCACCTTCATCAATTAATCTAGAATTTTTATCATATGTTTTAGCTTTATTTCTATTAAAATCTTTTAATTTTTTTTTAAATTTGATTTATATTTTAATGAATGTTTTTTCTTAATAATTTAACTAAATTTTTTTATCAATAATTTATTATTCGAATTATTGTTTTAAAAGTTTATTTATAATATTTATTAATATCAATTAACTTTTCTATAGAACCTTTTTTAGTTTATTTAAAATTTTTCGTTTAGCATTATTATCAAAAATATTTTTTAAAGTTTTTATATCCCGGGGTATAAGAACATGTTCTGAACTGTGACGGTTTACGGTAGTAATAATACATTTAAACAACCAAAAATTGATAATTATTTTATGCATAAATGCATAATTAAAAGTATTGTATAATTTAAGACATTTTTAATATTAAAGTCCATTTTTATCACAATTCCGTTTCTATCCCTCAATTTGTCCGATCCGACCCAGGGATGAAAACGGAAGTCGAGTGTATTTTATCAATTAATAAAGCACATTACTTATGTATCATTAATAGATAGCACTAAATTTATGTTAAATTTAACCTGAGCGCTAAATTTAACTATATGACTTTATTTCAAATTTATTCCTTACATGGACAGTAATGTGGAGGTCAATTTACTCGAACACTCCCTCATTTTTTTTATTTGTTTAATCTATGCTTTTAATTCAACTTGAATTGAAAAATATATTTCTTAAATTGAACAAACATGTTCTTTTTCAATTTAACTTGTTTAAATAATAATAATAATCTAATTTAAATAATAATTGAGAAATGCACTTTTACTTATTGCAAGCATAAGTGAGTTAACTTTAATTACATTACTATTACTTAAGTTTAATGTAATTTAAAAACAACTAATAATATCACTTGAATTAAATCACAAAATACTCTCTTTCTCTGATATATGCAATTATATAAAAATAGTAATATTTTAATATTTTGACAAATTTTGTTTACAAAAATCAGTAATTTGTACAAGTTAAAATTATTTTCAAACTTAACCAACAATCCAAGAAAGGAGTATAACATAAAATATCTTATTGTTTGCAAAACATTGAACTAAGAATTCATAATTTCCTGTCAATTGTTTGTTTGCTTTTAACCAGAATAACTTTTATTAGATTCTCAGAAATGTTTTGCATAATTTGCAAAAATATTTATTTATATTTTTTGATAAAAATTGAGATAATTAGTCGATTTTACGTACATTTGTTTAGAGAAATTTTGATCTTGTTTATATTAACAGTCAAACAATCGTTTTATCAATTTATAATTAACTTTAAGTTTATTTAAATTAAAGAATAAACAATAAATTCTGTTATATTCTTAACTTCAAATATAAGAATAGACTAAAATTGTTTAGATCAAGAATTTAGATTAATAATAAATATATAGTGTTATATACAGTCTATTAAATATTTTAATTTACTTTAATTTCTGAAATATTTTGCAATCAAGCAATAAAAAAAACTTCTCAGAAATTATAATATTTTTTATAAATAACAATTTTTACATAAAAATAAATCAAAGATAATATGAATAAGAATAAGTCATAAATAAAAATAGAATTTTATTACGGCCCACGCAAGGTACAAAAGCTTTTTGAATGTACCCAAAAATGTTTTATTTGCATTCTTTGCTCACCAAATATAAAAGAAAAAATGAGTTTACAATAAATATTTTGCTTTTATATATTTATAGATTTTAAACTTTAATTAAAAATTGACATTTAATGTGAAGTAAAATTAAATTATTGAACTGAATTTACTATACGTTATATATTATGCTACAAGTTCAATAAATTAAAATCTATTATTGAATAATGTAATGAATTATTTTTTTTATCACTAAACTTAATATTAATATAATTTTAAATTAAACAAACTTATGTCAAAATTTCATGTTTATAAAAATTATATGCACAAATTTAATAAGTTATATTAATTAAAAATAAAGTTTTTAATTTTTAATATTAGTCAAAAATTTAAACTTATTAATACAAATATACAGTGGAAAATATTTAATATATTTAGGGCTATAGCCCTATTCTGGAAGCTATAGATTTAAATAATTTATATAAGCACAAAAACACATAATAATAAATCCATTAGGCAAATTTGTTTAATGATCAAAAGTTTAAATTGTTTTGCTTTAAAATTGTATATAAATTTAAATAAAATGTGTGTTAAAATTTTGTCATTCATTAAAAATATAGCATTGTAATTTGCAAACATTATTGATTATACTTTTATTATATTATTATTAATATAAATAAATATAATAAAAATTCGATCACATTTTGGGCTCAATCAAAAAGATCTAAATATTTGGTAAATGGTAAAAATCAAATAATTGATAGTTATCGCTTTAGCATTCAAGCGAATTCAACATTCTAAAATTATTAAAACCAACACTCCAGTAACCGCGCTTACAAAAATCATCGATATTTTAACATAAAAGGCAAAATTCAAATAATTATTTTTTCAAAACTCATTAATATTTAAATATATAATATTAATGCAAATAAAAATATTGAGATGTCTAACAGAGTGTTAATAACTATTGTATTGCTTGCAGTCATTCAGACTTGCATTGGCTTATGGCTGAAGCCGTGTTTGAAAGAGAGGACTGCATTTGAGTGCAAATGCTTTCGTAGATTCAATAGTACTGAACGCGAAGAGTATATGCGATGCAATCGGGTTCTGGAGAATGAAGATGTGCTGAAGGATGGACTACAGTATTGCTGTGCTGTTCAACAATTTGAAAGCTGTTCTTTGGCTATAATTCGAAAGAGATGTGAAAGTTATGGAATCAAACTGTTTGAACATGAGATGAGAGCTGTTAACGCATTATGTGCTTTCATTACTGTAAACGGCAACAGATGTGATGCTATAATACCCACTCCTGTTATTAATAGTGTCTAACACTTAATTGAGTCAAAATTATTTTATTAGTTCAATGTTTACTGATTTTATTATATTCGTAAAGTTATCAACATTCTAATTTTTATTAAAATAATTTAATTTACTAATGTTTAATTTTTAAAATATTCATTACAAACAATATTTATGACTTGTATAGTAATTGATTAATGTAAGCTTGTAATAATTTTAGAATTTTTACATTTAGGCTGACAAAATAACAACATTTAAAGAAAAATATAAAAAAACAATAATTAATTATTGCAAGTTAAAGCAGGTTTTTATTCTTTATTACATTAAAAAATTAAAATAAACTAATTAATCTAACAAACAAATTAACAAAATATTTGCTTTGTATTTTTTTTTAGTTTTTAATAAATTAATTGTTAATTAAATAAAACAATAATTTGGTTAAAATTTATGCTTTATATTAATTTACCTAAAATAATCTAATGATCTCTGCAAAACTCATAATCGTTTGGATTTTTACTTTTTAACCAGATGCAACAATTGTGTTTTGCTGTTATTGGATCTTTGTCAATGCTGGTTTCGTGAATTCCATTGCAATTACTACTCGGATAATACCCAGAGTCATAATGTTTAACGTCTTGACATATCATTCTCATCATTGAATTTACGAAAAACGCCGGATATTCTTGAACTTCTTTCAATTCTTTATAAATTTCAACCACATCACTCGATACGCATAATTCATTGTCTAATTAATATTTTTTAATTAATGGCAATAAAAAAACAAAATTAAAGTTTAAAAATTTTAATTGATAGTATATAATCTACCTTCAAGTAAAAATTCACGTAGTTGCTTTATAGCTGGTTTTAAAATATTCCAATTTAAAAATGCTAAATTGTTTTTGTTTAGTTTTAAAACTTTTAATTCTGGCAGTGAAGTGAAAAAGTCTGCCGGAAGTGATTGAATTTGGTTTTGACTCAAGTCGAGATACCATAAGCTGGGTAAATTTGTTTGAAGCAAGCTCAAGTCTCGAAGTTTAGTTTCGGTAATTGTAAGTCTTTTTAAACTATCCCAATTTTTAAATGTCTTTGAATTAATTGAATTAAAATTTGATTTAATTATTGAAAGACTAATCAGACGATAAAGAGAACCAAAATCATTGCTTTTCAGATCAGATAACTCGCAGCTCTCGATATGAATGGCTTTTAATGATTGCAATTCACTTAATGATTGCCAATCAAACGCTTCCAGATTTAGATTAATAAATGTAAACACTTTTAACGCGTTTTGATTTAACCGAATTGTAGACAAAATCGAGTGAACCGGTGCCGAAGAGTCCGATCCAAACAAATGCAAATTATTTATATATAGTTTTGAATCTGATTTATCAATTAATTTAAACGAATCTGATATTCCGACTCTTAATGTGTTAATTGGTTCCAATTTTTTTAATTGAGCTAAAGATAACTGTTTGATGTCAGAACAAAATAAACTCTTTGAGTCTTCATTCCAGTTGTAGCCATCTTTTAGAATAATATCAATTAAATTTAACTTAATTAAAATATACATGTTGATATGATTTATCCAAAACACACTTACCCTTAGGTGCGCTAAAACATCTACAACTCTTGGGACAGTCCTTCAGATTTGTTAATTCATTATCAAAACACGAAAGTAAAAATATACAAAAGAATAAACTAGTTGACATTTTTGTAACTTTTTTAGAAGTAATTTTAAAAATAAATATTAGATTTGCGGAAATTGTGTTTTTTTTGTTTAGATTTATTTATAGCTAATATATTATTATAAATTAAAATTTTTGTCACTTTTGTTAGAAAATTGTATGACTTATGTGACAACATTTAGATTATTTTGAAACTATGGCATAAAATCTCATTTATAATCATCAGAAGCTTAAGGTAGAACTACTTTGACTTACATTTCACTTTTGATATATGCATTCAAAGACAGAACCACTCGTTTCAACTAAATTATCGGAACTGAGAAAACAACAGTTAATTAAAAGATTGTTATTTTTGCAATAAATATTTTCGAAGTCTATTAAATTATATTTAAACTAAATAAATAAGACAAAAATTTATTATGTAAAAATCGAACATATCAGTACTTTATCAAGTACAGTACTTTATGTAATACAAATCAAACTATTGTATTAAGTTTAGATATTTAGGTTTTAACTATCGAGTAACTTAGTCTTTGACTAAGTCTTTATTTTGCCAAACATCTTTTTGCTAAAATGCATTTAGCCTTGATATCAAAATTTCATATTCTTATGTTTCTTCAAGTTTATTTTGCGTTTGAAGCAAAGTTGCAAAAATATAATAGTCAATTATATATTTTAGAAATAACATTTAATAATCAACATAAAATATTTTTTAAATTAAGCTCTTTTTATAAAATAAAATATATTTTAGCCAACTTATAGTATTTTTATAAACCACAAAAAACTTTATTTACCGATTTGTTTATATCGTAGGGAGACTTTTGTTTAAAGTTTAAAAGCGATAAATAACATATTAAATTTACTTGCTTAAAAAACTGCTTAAGTTAATGCATTTAAAAAGGGCTAATAATAGAATTTTAATGAAGAGTGTTTTTGAAATAACAAATACAGTCGAGATTTTTATTTAACGTTAATACTTTATAAATTCTAAAAATCATAATTTCGTTTAAATTTTAAATAATTATCTAAATTAATCTAACCAAGTTAGATATTACTAATTACTAATTCTAAATTAGTAATTAGATATTGCAGATACATTGTTTTATGTTTGCTTGCTAAACAGTAAATAATATAAAAAAAACTTAGAATACAGTAATAATTTACTATGATAACTTACTGGTTAGTCTTGCTTTTCTTGATGTATTATTGTACTAATATATTAATTTTTAATATGGGCAAGACATTAATTTCCAATTTGGAATTTAGTTGATTAAGTTATAAAAAAAATTTAATGATTAGAACAAATCAATGATAAGAATAATCTGAGATTGAATTGAAAGTATTGAATAAAAGTGAATAATAAATATTGTTTTTCGAAGAACTTGAGATTCAGTTTAATTGATTTCTATATTTAATGTATTTCTTAGATATTTCAATGTTTTGCGTCATTGGAGCCATAATAACATTGAAGAAGCAATTGAAACAATTACTGAACGCCTGGTCTTATATACCGGTAATAAAATTTTATTTGGTTTTCAGTTAAATTGCAATCAATACATAAGTTATGTAATACTAAAACCTATACTCGAAATCATTAATTATAAATACAAATTACATACTTTTCGTTCGTAAAACACTTCAACAAATGGTTTGTTTATAAATAGAAATTCTCTCAAATTATTCATTCGATAAGAAATATAAAATTATTTATAAAACAATAAAATAGAATAAAATTTAAGTATCGATTGCTTAATAAAAACTGATTGTTAGTACAAATAAGACAATTGATTATCGATTCGATTGGTCAGATCCGGTGCAACTGATATAAGCAAATAAGTCACTCAATGAAGGGTCAACTGCTTCCCGGGTGAACCAGCGCCGGCGTCTCCTCTCAGGGCATAAAACCCATGCCTTGAATATGTATTTGGTTTTGGAGCAGAAGCTGCAGGTCTTGAAAATGGGGTAAATTGTTGAATAGCACGGGTTGGGGCGGAAGTGGCGCCATATTAGGGTTCAGATTCAGTTCAATCACATGAATATTCTGAGCGATGTCTCCGATTGGCATCAAATTCGGATTTAAGTTTGGATTTCCGACATGAACTTGGTTGTTTCCGATGTTATGCCCGTTGTTCCTAATGTTTATCTTTAGATTTTGTGGAATATTCTTATAAGCGCTCAAATCGATTGCCGCAAACTGTGCCTCATCTCCCAAACGGGAGAACCCGGAATAGAAATTGATTATATATTTCGAGTTTCGGTTCGCAAATCCAATCAAATTATCAATTGATTGACTCGTAATGTTGGGCCGGGAGAAGAATGTCATTCCTCTCAATTGAGAACATGAGTTGAGAAGTTTTGCAATTCCAGAGTCGGTTATATTCTTCAGAGCCTTAGAACCGCTTCCGAGCGATAATTTCGAGAGATATTTGAGTTTAGACAACGAGTCCATCAGATCGTCGGACAAATCGTATTCTGTGGTCAACTGCAAAGTCCGCAGATTTGGCAGAAATAGTGACACGTCTTTGAAGAACGGGTCGCCCACTTTCGAGCACCGGATGGTCAGCTCTCGCAGTCGAGTCAATCGTTTCAGACTTTCGACCGTTTCCTGTGTTTCCGATATTTTGAACGAAACGTTCAAATGCTTTAGATTTTGGAGTTTACCCAAACATTCAAATATATTTCCGCCAATTATTTCACTTCCGTTTATAAATACGTGAATATTGAGTACAACTCGACTCAGTTTCGGACAATTCTTCGCCATTTCAGTCATCTTATCGTCAATTGTGTTCGAATTCTCCGGATTATTAGCCATCAGATTAAAAGTCATGTCCAGATCTTCAATCATCCGAAACCGAGAGATCTGTTGCAAAGTGTTCCTCAGGTTCTGAACCTCGAGTTCTGAAGAAAATATTTTCAATTTTTTCAATTTTGAGTCATATTTCTGCACAAAATCGGCGAAATTCAAGGCGTCGTTGCGTTTAAGTCTTAAGTCAATTGACTCTAATTTAGGCAAAAAATCAATGTTTTTGTCGTTAATGACTGTAATGTCTTCGCAAACAAAAGACTTAATGTTCTGACAATAGAAGAGAAGCTTTTTTGCCAAATCATTGCAGTATTTGTTTGAGTAATCTCTTGGACTAAACGTACGGCAAATATTGAATTTGATTTGTTTCAGACGTTTGCCATACTTTTGGCCAAAACTATTGATATCTTCGTCTTCCAAACCAATTATGTCCAACTGTATGGACTCCAAGTGCGGACAATAGGTGCCAATCAGGTCGAGGAGAGCGCTGTCGACGTATACTCGCGTTAACTCTATTTTCTTAATATATTTACATTTATTTAACAACGACTTGAGTCCAGTCTTATCAATGGTCCGCATATTGAGGCTATTGGCAAAACCGCTCACATAGTTCTTCACCACAATCGGCACCAATAGGTCGTTCAGATAGTAATTGTTTAGATGAGGTATGGCTTCGATCGGGTGAACGGAGAAGACGCGAAGAACTGTCTGTTTGTTATAAATAGATCGCTTCCACTGCTTCGACACGTCTTCCAACACAATCTTGTCTTTGAATGTCATGTAAGACAACAATAGTTCGCATAAGTCATCGCCGAAGCGGTCGAACGAATGGCGGCTATAGTTGGCGCCGAAGACGGCTCTCGTGTCTTCACTACTGATTCCATTGTTCGGTTGACTCGTCGTTCGCAATAACTTTAGCTTTGATTCCATACTTTTTCTGAAGACTAAAACTGATAATCAAATTGATTCAGTTGTTGAGTTGACTTGAATTGAGTTAACGTAAGCACTCTTTAAGTGTTTATTTGTTTTTATTTATAATATTTGGGTTTTTGTCGATTACTTATATATTCTGTTTGTTCTGCCGTTCACTCGACGACACATTACTCCCATTCAATAAATTACGGCTCGTTTTGACTCATTCTATCCAAAAGTTTGAAATAAAGTTATGTTGAATTTCTAAATTATATTTGTTTTAATAAACATCCTTGCTCAAAACTTGTACAATCAAACTTTTAGAAATATGCTTGGATAGATCAAAGTTATTTTTGCATTTAGGAAATTTTAGTCACCATTAACTAAAACAGTTTTTTAATTGTCTATACATTTAAATACAACTTTCGCAATTTTTGACAACAAAACAAAACTTAAACTGACCAGGTCTCTTTATTTAACTACGATTTCTAACCAATATCTTGTATTTTAGTTTGTGTTTAATATCTAAGTTTGTAAAATAATTTTTAAAATTTAATTATTTATACACTTTGACTAAACAATATAACAAAGAGATGCCTTGTGCTAGATTGGTTTTATACAGAGATTGAGAAGGGGATGATATAAGATTTTAAAAATCTTAAATCCTCTTCTAGAATTTAGTCCGCAAAAAGATGCTACTCGGTTTTTGGTATTATTTTTCGGTTAAAATTGAGAAATTTTCCCTAAATTGGTGCTAAATCCGGTGTAAATTTAGTTAAATTAACTAAATTTAGTTTAAATCCAATTAAATAAAATAAAATTTTATCATAAATTTATGGTCTTTTTGAGCATATTTAAGAAATCCATCCACTGATACCTCCTAGGTTTTTGGCCACAATTTTTGGAAGTCCTGGATCAGCCGACTTTTTAATCTCTGGTTTTAAAATTAAACAATTGATCAAGAGATTGTTCTAATTAAATATTTAGAAACTAAAATACATGTATCTAATTATTTTTTGATATTAATAAATTGTATTGCTAATATTACTAATAGTTATTTTGTCATTTAAATAATATATATATAATCTGAATTGTATTAGTGGTAACGATGTCTTTATATAATAAAATAAAATCTTATAAATGAAATACTAAAAGTTTTAAAAGTATTAGTTGGAAATAATGAAAATAAAGTAAAAATTTAGTGACAATAAAGCAGACAAAGACTTTATTTCTAATTCACAAGACGAGTATTCTATGTAATTATAACTAAAATTTTGCTATTTTTTAAACATTTATAATAAAATTATTTTTAGAATAAATTTTTATATACCTCACTTTATATCGGCATGCCGATGACACCATAAGGTCTATTTTGTAATTATGGGCATGCTATTTTGTAATTAACTCACTTATAAAAGCATGCAAGTGTATGCCCGGAAATACGGTAATAAGTTTATATTTTGACTAAGATTGAAAATTATAACCACATTAGACAAAGGAACCACATATGTAAACCAGAGCTTCATATATAGCCGTTTGAAGAGCCGATAGAACACGAGATCGATACGGGCTTGACCGGACCCGTTGTCATTAATCCCTGTCCAGGAGGTCTATCATTAGGTTATATACGCTTTGGAAGTGTTTTAGAAAATATTATCACAAAATGATCTAATCTTTGGCTCTAAACTAATGAGTGATTAATAAAATTGATTTTATTTTTAATATTTAATATAAATTATTTCACAAATGAATTGAATCGAAAGTTGAATTCAATTTTGGCGTCGATTTCGGGTCCTCTGTCGCGAAGGCCGAGAAGTGATTGGAATCGATTGGAAATAGTTTTCCAAAAGTAGTGAAAAGTCTTTTAA